>JAMZAV010014725.1:0-13203 GCA_024449915.1 Sweltsa coloradensis | reverse complement strand
TGTGCCAAACTCTCTGGAGCAATATCATTATTAGCTATCCCTCACTTGACGCACGCACTTTCCGAGCAGAGCGTTGTACATCTGAATTTGAGTGCTTTCGAGCGTGCCGAGTACATGGCTGTCTCGTGAATACTCTTAAGAACCCTAAAACCACACAAACTAAATATCTTCAAACTTTCCTCCAGGCTTCTTTCATCGGCCTGAAGAAAGCCACACCTTGTGGCTCAAACTCTACTTTATTTGGATGGTACATAGCCAATTTGTCCCCCCCCCCCCCCCCCTATGACAACCTTCTTGGCTTTCGGGGCAGCTTTGTGAAGTTAAAGGGAATGGTGATTTTCGGTGCGCAGTTTTACAGTCTATGATAACATTAAATCCATGTATAAGGCAATATCTGCGACACTCCAGTATCGCCACGATAAACCTCACTATACATATAGAAATATCACTCGCAACCAATGAATTACACCTTTCCGAGTTCATGAGCTATTGTCATCAACTCAGTTTTTAACAGTTTTAATGCACTTTACGTGCAGATTCGATATGACCTCGCCGCCCCGCACCTTTTGACTACCACCTTCACTCACACACAGCGCAGCCGCAGCCTCGCCTCACAGTCGGTCTGTCGTTCTTGTCGCTGGCGGACGTGTTTTGTCTCCGCTCTAAGGTCTGTTCGTGTTGGGCCCTCCACAGTACACGGAGTTAGCTTTAGTCACTGCTGAATGTGTTGTTTGAGCATATCTTTGCTGTTATTTTCTCGCGTCGTTCTCTTAAATATTTGTGAACTTCGGAAGGTCTGTTCTGTCCAGACTGGGAGGTTTGTTTGCTCTTTATTCTGTTCTGCTTGTCAGGGAAGTGCTTGTTATGTTAGTGTTGGTTTTTGTCAGTTCTGTCTGTACAGCTTGAGGGATTGATGTTCAGAAAGTGTTAGGTTCTGTTCAGTGTGGGATGAGAGCCTAGTCACACAAAGGAGGTACCCGGTTTCTGTGCTTGGGTTTTTGTTATACCGAATTCCTTGTGTATGTGTTGCAAATTACTCTTTGTTTGAAGCACTACTAATATAAGCTAGTATTACTAAGTGGGGTTATTGACGCTCTTATTTGTGCCCATGTTTGTGCATTTTTGTGGCATTGTCTGTCAGTAGGGTAAACGTACTTTTCATATTTTGTTCCCTCGTTAATCTGGCCTGCTTATCCGGGAAGTGCTCGTTACCTCATTGTTGTGCTCTGTCACTCCCCAAGTTGTGACACCCAAATCCATGGTTTTCTTGACTGTAGCAGGATTGTTACGACTTTCCCCAGCCCAGTGAAACCAGGTGGGTTGGCAATCATTGCAGGAGTTGGTTCAAAATTATTGCAGCAAATTCCCACAGCTGAAGTGTGGGTACGAATCCTCATTAGTGCATCGAGGGTTGTCATATTTATTCTATTCCGTATGGGTGTTTTAATTAGCATTCATGATTGAGAACGCCCATTCAACTATGGCGTTTTCAATGCATTGATAGCAGTCTCAGAGCAAAATCAGACAGTTCCCTGAAGACGAGGCGCCCTCCATGCATCTTGTAATCCATGCAGGAGGGTCCAGAACTTCTCCGTGTCACATTCACGATGCTAGACATGGCGAAGTGATTTTCCCAAGCTTACAACTAACACTTTTTACCTGCGTTGTGGTTTGCACTCAGTGTGGGATGAAGGCCTCGATACACAAAGAGGTTGATTCTTCATGTTCTGTGCTATTTGTTTGACGTTTTGTGTAGGGGCTGGCAAATAACTTTTGTTGATACGCGCACTCGCTTTGATGACCTGTGCTACCTGGTTTTGTTTGATAGTACTTGCGTACCTTCCAGCTTTTTGATTGAACGTACTTGTGTACCTGCTGGTTTTTGTTTGATAGTACTTGCGTATCTTCGTGCTTTTTGATTGAACGTACTTGTGTACCTGCTGGTTTTTGTTTGATAGTACTCGCGTACCTTCATGCTTTTTGATTGAACGTACTTGTGTACATGGGGGTATTTGTTTGATAGTAGTGACTGAATGACAAGAAACCAGAGCCACTTGAAGAAGCTAGAAAGTAAAATACATCTAGTATTAAGTTTGCCCAGCAGAAACCACATCCTATAGACTAGGGCCTACAACATGTGTCTGAGGTAACGGTAAATATTCCTTTTTAAATGATTTGATTGATTGGATATGGGTGTAGAAGTTAACTAGATGTTGCCGTACGAGACCGCGACGCTGAAAGAAAAGCTACTACAAGTCGCTATGCAAATGAATCAAGGCACGCCGCTACCTCAGATGTTGCGGTGGGGGACTTGGTATTGCTGAGGGAAGAAAACCGTTCAAAGTTGTCGACCCCATTCTCTCCAGTTGAGTTTCAGGTGACATCTAAAACTGGGAACTCCGCTACTATCCTGTCCCCCAGGGAGACCAATACCAAAGAAATGTGTCCCAGCTGAGAAAGTTCGTCCAGCCTTCACTTGCCTTGCCTGAAGAAACTCCCGTCGTTGATTGCTCTTTAATGGAGACGACAACGGCGGTTCCACAACCAGGACAACCTGTGGATGGCAAAGTGAAAGAAGACACTCCCGACCTACGACGTTCAGCTCGTATTAGGTATCCACCTATCCGCTATGGAAAGACGTAGTAAATTGAAAATGATTGTTCTCGATGTGTCTGTACTATTTGTTTGTATTTTAACTAAACTAATTTTAAGGAAAAGAGAGATGTAGTATTCATGAGACCGTTCAGATTCACTGGGCAGTGAGTTGCAACAGAGGAGAAAAGACAATGGAATAAAGCGGACCAAATCTTACAAAAGGTTACTTATTTCGTTCAAACTTCTTAATGTATTTAACCGTAGTAAGTACTAAATACCGTGCTATATTCCAATCCACCGGTATTTCAGTTGCAAAGAAATACCCTTTTTTCTCTCGGACTCATTCAACAAAAATACTTAAAAATTATTTTACAAAAACACACTACGTTGAATGGTGTGGATTTTGAAGATGAAAATTTGCCGCGTGCCTGATCAGAATAATTGGGGAAAAATTTGTTTGATGCTCTAATAAAGCCAGGTTTCAAAACCATTCACTACATTTTTACTTCAATTCAATTTTATTTTGACCTAGTTTGGTTATTTGAAATGCTATTACCTGTGAGTAGTGAAACCAGCATCCCCTGATTTTTGAAGTTGGGAAGGTCTCTTGAAGGGCTCTCCTAAGTCCTTGTTCAAAGTCCGTCACAATGGACGGAGTGAACATTTCATTTGCCACAGCCAAGAACTTCAGATACTCAAGAACCTGGCGATTAGCTGTTATCGTACGCTTCGACCTGCATATAATAATGTAAATAAAATAAAAAAATTAAGTCACATTTAATATAATATCAAAATATTGCATACATAAATTGACAACAGTTTATCGTTACTTTCACACTCGCACTGACTATCACACTCCAGGGTTGTACAAAACATGGTTTTTTAAAGGAAAGAACAGACCAGGTAAAAAAGTGCACGTTTTAAAAAAAATGCAAATATTAGGTCGAAAACTTGCCACAGAATGGTGGATGACGTGTATAGTCAGCAACTGGCAAGCTTGTGGAACACAAGGCACACCTTAAAAGTTCCATCTATGTGGATTTCATGCTGTCCTCAAAGCAGCTTAACACATATTGTCTGGTTGGCAAACGCCGCTGTCTGGATGCCGCCTTCTTCTTGCAGAGTTGCCCTGGCAAATGGCTCGGGTACCTCCACATGGGTCATCCCAAAACGAGGTATCCAATCGTCACTTAGAATAAGTGTTCCAAATTCTGCCACTGAATTTGGAATTGGTGGCCGCCACTTATTTCGCAATCGGTTCAGCGATGACCGAATGGAGGATAAGCTTAACTAAACGAGCAGCCTCTGGATTTTCGGGTTCGGATACTTATTCAAATGTATTAATTTTGCATAAAACACAAAGTGAATCTTTACCTTAAACTTAATGTTAAAGTAGGCCTACATGTTTTAGTTGTACAAGTCAAACCAAATGTTTTATTTTAACTTTTAAATACAGTATTACGGTACATTGAACAGGAACATTGAACCGAAACAGAGGTAGGCGAGTTTAGGGCCTATAGTGTTTTGTTGAGAAACACGATCTCTTCCACATGCCGAGGTAGGAGCGCTTCCCTTCGGCACGTAACAGTGTTCCCGGCTGTAGAAAATTGTCTCTCGCTGGAAGTTTGAGTTGCAGTTATGCTCAAGAACTTCTTGGCCACTTGAGCAAGAAGTGGATACTTGTCCTTGTTGGTTCTCCACCAAGTAAGTGGATCAGCCAACCGAGGAATAGTGGGCTCCGAAACATAGTAACTAAGTTCGGGGTTCACAACATTATCGTCTGGCACGTCCTCGATTGTCTAGGAATCGAAAGATCCCCAAAGAGAATCATCAGGGGCACTGCTCGTTGAGGGTTGTGGTTGTTGAACTGTAACAAAATTAATTCAAATTTTGATCCAAAGTTAAATTCAAAGTAAGCCTTAGGCTAGGCCTAGTTTTATTTTATTTTTATCTTACCAGAATTGTTTGCAACGGTAGGAAGAGGCGTAGCATTTCGACTCAACTCACAGCAGGGAGTTGGTTAAAGTGCATGACATTTTAACTTCACATGGACTTTACATCCATAGTTCAATGTTATATAAACAATACAAACACACACAATAACATAAAATACAATACAATATACAAACAACAATAACAATATATAAACAGTTTACTACAACTAATGGTGACTACCACGACCACGATTATTTACCAAAAAACAGAAAGGATATTAGAACTCAAGAACATCGTCCTATCATGTATGCGACCTGACATTTCATGCGCCAGGCGTGTAAAGTTTATTATCATGTTAATCATTATTGGTGTTCACGTATACATATGCAATGGTATTCTGCAAACTTATTTGTTGGCAGTAAATAACTTATAAAAAGATTCTAACACTTGGAACAAGGAGTGAAAGAAATAAGAATATATGTATTTGGGAAATTATCATTCAAAACTATGGTTTTTGATTTTTTTTAATCTTACAAGCATTACAAACTGTTAGTTGTATTAAAACAGTGGCTTCTACTTGACGATAGGTTAATAAGATCGTCATAATGTCTCGATAATACACACACACACATACGTTACAGAATAACGATTTAGGTGGCCTGTAAGAAAAAAGAAAAGAAAAAATACCGTACTACTGCGTCACAGGCTTTGCTTACTCTTAGGTAGGTCTACCATATTATAGTGTAAGCTAAAACTTGTGTTATTGGCCTAGTTACGCCGTTGGCGTTTATTTGGTGGTTCGTTTACGGGTGAACCAGAACCCAAAAGACGTGGGAATACATCCTTTGGTATGGTTGCTTCTTTTCGCCCTGGCCCTTTCTTCCACTCTGTTAGTATTTTTTGCCAAGCACCTTTAAGTGGACGAAAGAAACTTAACATCGAATGGTTGTGTTAAGTGGGTCGAGTTTGGAGGTAAAAAAACAAACGAGATATCCAAGTCCTCGCATGTTTTGATGACATCGGGAGACAAATGTGATGCAAGGTTGTCTCCAATGAGGACTTTTCTTCCGGGTAGGCGCCTTAAATATGGCACAGCTACAGAGTGAACCCAGTCTGAAAAGCAGATCGAATCAAACCATCCTGACTGACTGCGGTTGTAGCGTGCTCCTCTGGGACCTCCGGAGTGCCAAGACATATACATGTGTGGTGACTTGTACGCAACATATGGTGGTAATACTGTGCCATCCCCGGCAGCTGCACACATTATAGATGTTGCAGTTATACAATGGTTCATGATGCGCTCTGGATACTTTGTGCCTCTCTTCGTCATTTTTTTTTTTTTTTTTTACCTGGATCGTCCGACAAATTTATTTCATCACAGTTTACGATATTGGCTGGCGGGATACCCTGAAGCGAAACTTCTAGTTCATCAAAATATTGATTGATAATCTCTTTGTTAATAAGAAAACGGAAGGGTTTGATGTTTTGGCAGGTCCTTTCTGACAACGCATCCTCATGCCGAGCAAAGAACGAGCGAGTAAAATCCTGCCAGGCATGTTGTTTTTAAATTGTCTGACAACTAATTCCTTTCGATACTGATGTGTGCCCTACAACTACATGTGCCGTGTTAGTTTTGTACTTCGGCAAGGCTCTATTTGGTGTGTTAACATACAGCAATGTAGACGAGGCAAGGCCAACTGGTGATTGATTGCATGGCCACTGTATCTATTTACTAGTATTGCTTTTGAAATAAAATGCACCATGTAACAGTTGGTCCATAATAAAAGAAACTTCAGAAAATGTGATGTCTTCAACGATATAGCGTCGTCACGATGAGCCTCACTACAAATCTTGAAATATTGCTCACAACTAATTAACTACACGATGAGCCTCACTACAAACCTTGAAATTTTACTCACAACCAATTAATTACACATCTAATTCCAATTCACAACCTTCTCGAGGTTTGGCCCGTGATTAGGGGAGTTCTTCTCCCTGAAACTAATGGCGAGCTCTGGGTCGTCGTCGAGGAACTTCCGCCTTCCCTTTGACTACCTCCCCGACGGCGACGACAAAGACAACACGGACGGATGATGACACAGACGGAGACGACCACGACGTGGGGGAACCCCTGCCCTCCCTCCCCATGTGCTTGTGGCTGGTTCTGACCAGCACAGGCCTGTCCACCCCATGTCCCCCCGCGTCATCCCTTACGTCCCTCCCTTCGTCTCGATTAGCCAAGTTGCATAAATATGAGACGTAAAGCAATATCCAATCAATCAATCCCTTCCCTTTGACTTCCGTCCCGACGGCGACAATAATGACAACACGGACGGATGATAACACAGACGGAGACGACCACGACGTGGGGGAACCCCTGCCCTCCCCATTCGCTTGTGGCTTGTTCTGACCAGCACAGGCCTGTCCACCCCTTGTCCCCCGCGTCTCCCCTTACGTCCCTCCCTCGTCTCGATTAGCCAAGTTGCATAAATATGAGACGTTGAGCAATATCCAATCCAATCCTAAAAAAAGCACATGCGCCACTGTCATCAACACGATTTGAAAAATGTCAATGCACCTTGCGGGCAGCTTCGATATGACCTCGCCGCCTCACACCTTTTTACTACTACCTGCACGCACACAGCGGCCAGCCAGAGAGCATCGCCTCGCAGTCGGTCTGTTGTTCTTGTCCCTGGTGGATGTGTTTTGTCCGCGCTCTTCGCTCTGGTCTCATTGGGCCACCACAGTACATGGAGTTAGCTTCTGTTGCTGCTGTATGGGTTGCTTGTTCAAGTCTTCTTTGCTGTGTCCTCGTTCTCATTCGTCATTCTGTTTAATGTTTGTCACTGCAGGCGGTTGTCTGTCTGTTCAGACTGGAAGGTTTTGTTGCTACTCAGTAAAGTGTTTGTGATCTCATTGTTGTTCTTTGTCCGCACAGGTTGTGCAGTTTATGTTTGGTCGGTGTTTGCTTCTTTTCAGTCCGAGATTAGAGGTTTGACACTGGGCTGGTTTCTGTGCTGGGGTTTTTGTTGTATAGAGATTTACATTAATTTATATTACTGGTTAAAATAACTGAATAGGATTAGCTAAACCCCACACATCTTGGGAGGTTATGTGCCAATGTCATCAATACGGGTTTGAAAAATTTCAATGCTCCTACCGTGACACATCGGTATGACCTCGCCGACCCACACCTTTTGTCCGCCTTCTACACAGGCTACAGTGCACAGTGGCAGACTCACCTCCCATTCGGTCTGTTGTTCTTGTCGAATTCATTATTGCCCTCTCATAGTCGGATCTAAAACCTAATTTAAAAGAAATTTTATCTGATGAATCTGAGAACATAACCAATGTTTTTAAATACCTGAAATCAACACAGCTGTACAATAGGATTTAAAAATAACATGCCATTATATAAGAGAATACGGGCACTGATAACCTTAGTGTTGTGTGCCCTTAAACCCTAATAACTAACTAACTATAACCAATAAATTATACCTCGCAGAGTTCATGTGCTATTGTCATCAACACAATTTTGAAGTTTCAATTCACTTTAATAAAATAAATAAAGAAATTGTATTTAGAGTCTGCCCACTCAGTTATATAACTGATTTTCAGTAGGGGACAGTAAATCAAAGCGACTAAGCCAACCCTGTAGGTCCCGACGCAATCGACGAGTGAGCGATAACCAACCAAAAATCGATATTTTTAATAGGAAATATAGCTATCAGTGGTATGGACAGTGCGAACACCCGCGGGTCAACGCCAGAATCAACATGGCCGATTCAGAACAACTCTGAACTTATTATGTGCTTCGTTGCTTGGACGGCTCCAATGTCACCGTTTACAAACTCCTAAGGCAAGAAATGATGGATTCTAGTCCAAATCAGAAGTTAAAAAACTTCTGACTTTGGCGGGAATCGAACCCTGGAGCTTCTGCATTGGAAGCAGATACGCTAACCACAAGACCAACGAGCCACGTACAGCATCGATGTGACCTCGCCGACCTGCACCTTTTGACTACCACCTTCACTCACACACACCGCAGCCTCGCCTCGCACTCGCAGTCGGTCTGTTGTTCTTGTCGCTGGCGGACGTGTTTTGTCTCCGCTCTACGGTCTGTTCGTGTTGAGCTTCCACAGTACAGAGAGTTAGTTTCTGTCGCTGCTGAATGTGTTGTTTAACCAGGTCTTTGCTGTTATGTTCTCGCATCGTTCTCTTTAATATTTGTGAACTTCAGGAGATTGTCTGTTCCGTCCAGGCTGGAAGGTTCGTTTGCTGTTTATTCACTCCTGCTTGTCAGGGAAGTGTTTGTTATGTAAGTGTTGGTCTCGTCGCCACCTCCCCGACAGCTGACGACAAAGACAACACGGACGGATGATGACACAGATGGAGTGAAAGGGGTTCACCATAAATGTGAGACGTTAAGCAATGTCCAATAATAATAATAATAATAGTTAGGACTCGTTAGTCATTGGTTATGTTCCCGAAAACAGACATTGGCCAGCTGTGTCCGCAGTGGTTTCATGTTGCCAGCATGTTGAGTCTTGTTCTTGCTCTTGATCTTGGCAACTGTTCGCGCAACACGTGTCTTTGTTTTGTTCAAGTCTTCCACGTATCGAACAAAAGCTCTCGGCCGTCCATTAATATGCAGACGAACAGCTTCATTGAACAGCTTCATTGAACACTTTCTCACACAATGCTGCGTCCCCTTTCCAAATTTTTCTCCATTGCTCGAAAAGAGTATAGTCGGTACAAAGGTTTTTGAGGAGATCACTTGTGTTTCGTTTCTTATTTCTCAATAAGAATTCATCCTCAATTGGTAAAAATGTTTCAAAGAACTCTTAGAACGCATACGAGCAATAAACTAATCCTCCTCTATCAAGAGCCTTTGTCCATGAAAAGCTGTCGATCTGGGCTTTTGAATAGCCCTGGATGTGTTTCACGCTTGAGATAAAACATTCAAAGTTTTTGTAACCAAATTTTTACTCAACTGCCGTAGCATGTACCTCAAAAAGTGACAGTGCGCCGAATGAATTTTTTGATTAACCTTGGCAGGTTTTCCTTGCCACATTGGGCCATCACATTCCAACTCGCAACCTACTCGTGGTTTGGCCCGTGATTAGAAGAGTTTTTCTCCTTGAAACTAATGGCGAGCTCTGGGTCGTCGTCGAGGAACTTTCCCCTTCCCTTTGACTACCCGACGGCGACGACAATGACAACTGCCACGCTTTTTTTATTTCAGTTTTCTTCAATTTAAATTTCATCTCTTGACTCTACCGACTGACAGCCGTGGCAAACTGTAAGTCTTTTTATTAGTAACTTGTTTTTGTATTGTGGAATTTCAATAGTGGAACTCTTCCAACTTAAAGTTGCAAATTATCCCTGAAGAACAAGTTGAGTTGAGTGTGTAATACACACCAAGCATTTTAAGATCTCGCTTGCTTGCTCCGAAGGATTGACAACCAAAACTCGTCTTGGAACAGGAGTATTTGGTGAGCCCATTTGTCCACCGACAGCAACGGATGGTACTTCATTTTCTCTCCATCTTGTATGTCGGTAAATATGACTTTTCCATCCTCACCATTCTTAGAAGTGAGCACATTTGTTGCATTTTACACTGATTGTCTGTTCACTGTGCTATCAGCCAACTACGCTTCAAAGGACTCTATAATTGGTACATAGAGACAGTTTCGTTCTCGATTGTAGCTGTTTTTTCCAAGGCGTATCTCGAGGGGGCGGACATATCGGAAATTGTTCTCGAAATATTTTTTCCGCATGACTTGACTACGTAAGGGGTCGCGTTTTTCACAACTCGAAGTTCATGGCCCAAATCTCAGGTTTTCGTGAAATACCTCTAGTAGCATGTTTTCTACTAGGCTTTCGTCCAGATGAATAACAAATCACAAGTATCGCCAGTGTTGTTTTCATTATGGCTTTTGTTTTGTTATGTATTATTTTATTCAAATAAAACAGAGCAAGGTCACGTACTAACAATTTGTCTTGAGTTGTCGTTTGTGTCTGTGGGTCGGTATTGGTACCTTGATCTACAATTTCTGACTGGTCTTGTATGCTAGCACTGTCTTCCATGGTTATTGCAATGTCAGTTTGTATTTTAGGGCTCCCATTCCGTGGAACTAAAAGGCGTTTTGGGTGCTGTTTTGAAAGGTGATTTGAAAACGAATTAAGTAATGTATACTTTTTGTTGCAGTGTTCATGAGGGAACTCTGTTGCCGTTCCATTACAGTGGATTTTAATGTGCGATTGCAGTTCTGTATATGAATACAAAGACTTGTTGTAGTATTGACAGTTAAGGGTATAAGGCACCACTGCCACACTGGTTGGCTGGTTTTCCTTTACTGGTAAAAAAAGTGTGTTAATTTAATTAATTTCACAGAAAGTATCTTTGTATCTGAACTTCTGGAAGATACACAAAAAATAGTATCTAGATACAGGTACAGGTACAATTTTTTATTTGTATCTAGGTATAGGTAAAAGTACCAGTACACACAATGTACCTAGATACAGTATCTAGATACATGTATCTAGGTACTCCCCAACACTGCCCATACAAAGAAAAAAAAATAATAAAAAAATAAAAAATAACAAAATAATACAAATTCCAACTCGCAACCTTCTCGTGGTTTGGCCCGTGATTAGGGGAGTTTTCTCCCTGAAACTAATGGCGAGCTCTGAGTCGTCGTAAACATAGCGTAGTGCACTTTCACCCTTCCGCTGGACCCTCTGACTTAAAGGCATTGTCCGAGTTTCCAACAAGAATCTTTTAAATAACTCCTAAGACGATTTAAGAAAAGAATGTATTTGCAAAAAATGCCTATTGAGGGTGGTGTGGGTCGTACGGGGCTTTCTTTTCAACCCGCGCGAAATAGTTTTGACGTCAGTGCTGGGCACGGTCCTCGCTCTTGCTACCTGCTACGGAGCGAGCTATTCAGTGTGTACGTCAGACGTCCGAACTCTTTAGTTTGCCGTTTAGTTTTGTAAATGAGAATTGTAGTTTCATACATACGTTTTTATATTTATATTTTTACTAGCGCTGATCATCGTTTATGTTAAGTCATTTTAGTTATTAGCACTAGTGTTTTAATTTGACATTTTGAGCGAGTTTTTAGTGGCAATGTTTAACTTTGTGTCAGCCTGAGTAGTTGCAAGTTGTAACTTGTAATAATTACATATTTACATTCAAAACTACTATTTCGTGTTTTATAACTCAAACTGTGACTCACGTGTGAATAGTTACATATCTGTGCTCAGGGCCAACGTAAGCGAGATTACATTTGGCCTCCCCCAGTGGTGTCATCCAAATATTATTTAAAGGTAAACGATATTTGAAAAAATAAATTACTCCATACTACAGTTATTTCGGCATGTTTTAACTGAAAAATGGCAAGTTAATGGATTTCAGTTTTGTTTATGAATGATATACATTAAGTTGATTTTGGACGTAAACAAATGTCAATTATTGATTGCCTCACTAAACCACCATGTGTATAAAAGAAAGTTTTGCACAATAATAAAGACATTTTTGAAACTAATACTAAACTTCCTGCACTCGGATCTAAAAACTTTTAAAATGCACGTTAAGTTAAATATGTTACCCCCATCCCCACCCCCGGTTCCTACGCCACTGCTGGACAGATAAAACGACACGAGGGCGGAGGGTGGTAGCTATACTCCCCACTCGTCAGTAGTTTCGGAAAGAATATTATTACTCTCGTAATGATTAACTTAAGTCAAACTATATTATGCCCTTTTGAAATCAATCCAGAAAGTAAAAAATCCACCTCTGCAGGGTAAATCAATTACACCTATGGCAGTGTTAACCGATTAATGAAATTGAGATGGTCAAACAATAAACCATCGAAAATGTGAAATTTGAGCTTCCATGATCTGATTGAGTCTTTTGGCCGCCTTTTGCGTTCGAGAGGTGACAATACGGGAGTACAGATTCATGTGAAATGTCAATGTTTGGTAAAGTGTTGAATGTTACATTTTTGTTAACATTTTATCAGACCCATATGAATTGCAAACGGGAGTTCCTTGCCAGCATCACTCATCTTTTTGGCGAGATGTTCTTGCCAATTCTGTAAGTCCAAAAATACAAAACCGTTACAGATTTTAGTTATTGATAATAAAACTTCGTGTTAATAATCTTTTATTTTATTTTTATTATTATTATTATTATTATATTATTATTATAATAATTATTATTATTTATAATTACATTGAATAAAAGTTCAAAAACAAAGAAAACATTGACTACGAAAATAGCAATCTACTTCAAAACTAAGACTGTACTATAAAATGTTCTTCATTGTATTTGTAATTATTTAATTTCTATTTATAATATCATGATAAATATTAGTGTTATTATTTTAATAATAATTACTATGTAAATTAATATTATACGTATTAATAGAAAATAACCAACGCAACAATGATGTAGACACACACAGTGCAGCTTACATGCGCAATAATGTTTTCATGACGCAAAAACTTTTGATCGCTCATCATTGGGATATCCATAACTCCAAACATCTCTTCCGCTTGTGCGTGGCCGAACACTTAAAACACGCCATGCATGATGTCAATCCGTGGATTTAAAATTCTGGCACAATATGACGTACTGACGACTACGCGATTAATCATTTGAGA
>JAMZAV010014724.1:0-13399 GCA_024449915.1 Sweltsa coloradensis | reverse complement strand
ACTGGGACTGGGGCAGCGGAGTTAGCGAGAGAAAGATGATGTGGGAGAAGCGTCAGGCATGGCTAGCCGGTTTCGATAAGCCTGGGGTGCCAAGAATGTGGTGGAAACCTCCCACCCCCTACCCGACTTAGTTGGAAATAGGGCTCGATATAAATTTATTTTATTTTTTCCACTATCAACTAAAACTATCAACTTAAACTATAAACAATGAACTTTCAACTAGCAACTAATCATCTATCAATCTATCTACTTGAGCCTATAACTACTATATCTTTTATTCAACTAAAGTTGCTTTGTCAAGCGTTATTTAAAAAGAAAAATCTTTTCATCTTGTTAAATTACTTACAAAAATACAACTTCTTTGCAATTATTTTTTTCATCCACGTAGCTGTGGTTATTGTTTGTTCAGATATTTGTATTTTTGTAAATAATGTCTGCCTGTCGAAGTAAAGTGAAATTTTTCGAAATATTGCATAATAAACACTTATTTTCCCACCTAAAAGCAGCGTTAAGTTCAATTAATTTTTAAATATATTGTATAGTTCGTCCGTTTACATTTGACGAATTTCGGCTTTTTCGCCGACACAGCGGGAATATATAAGCCACTTGTTATAACCAATTACGAGGGTTGTAATTTAAAATTCAGTCTTCGCTGACCGTCGTCAATGTTGCCCGGCTGAAGTTTTATTGTGCGCCTCTTTGGCAAACCAATGAAGCGCAATGATGGAAATAAAACTAAGTGATTTGGCGACGAGTTTGCTATTCATTACAATAGATATGTCAATCACTGGGGATCTCCGAGACTATTTCGCGGTGAACCAGAGAAAGATGATCTTGTCAAGAGTTGTAAACAAATCTGGTCTTTTGTCCCTTTGAAGAACTCCAAATTCGTCAACTGTAAACGGACGAACGATACGGACGTCAAGTACTTCCATGGGTCATCATTACTTTGTCTTAACTCTTAACTTAAATAACTAATTTAGAATATAGTTTGACGATGATGTTTTCTTTCTGCTGTGTACGGTCGTGGCCAAATTCTCGTCCACATTCTAGCTTTTGCTTTTTTGACTATGGGAAACCACGAGATCCACGTCAGGATGGAAGCTGTCTCGGAATCTCAAAGTTTAATTCTTAGTTTAGAAATTTGTGGGGTGAATACGATTCACCGCTCAAGATAGCAGTGGGCAAGGCCAAGGTCTGTGAATGTCCTATCGGCGTTTCAACAAACTATTTTGCGAGATAACCAGCTAGGTCTATGTAATAGGGGACAAAAGGTGGCCTCCTCCACTCTTTATCTTGGACTTTGTAGATGAATCGATATCCCTGAACTGTTGTCAAATATTATATTATATCACAAAACTGGAGAATTTGATTCGGAAGTGTTGACGTCATTGCTTCAACAAACCAACTACCTAGTGGGCCTTAAATTTTATTATACGTTCTTTGGCTTGAGTTGTCTTCCGATTTATAAACCCAATGTTTTTCAAGCAAGAGAACCACATAATATAAGACGTGTTGAAGGTTAGTTATCATACGAAATGGATCTCTGTATGTGCAGAGATAAACCTTCTCTCAAGGGCATGATCATCCTTCGGTTTATTAACCTTCTTCCGTGCGTAGCGTCCTAAAGCGTTGTAAAGTAATGTTGTTCTTCTCGTCTTTAATGTGCCCCGGAAAGCGTTATTGGTATTTTACTATGAGGCTGTACATTCTTGTTTTATTACAAGCTGCTTTTAGTGAGTTACCTTTGATGTTAGTTGTCAATTTTGGCATTTCCTGGATATTCCAATTGATTAATATTTTTTAAACACGAAATAAACAATATATCTACAAGCGCATTTTTATAATCAGATAATTCGCAAGGGGTGGGGGGCTTTAGTGCTAGTGGCGTTTTTAGGAATTTCCAAGAGGGAGATTTCAACTAATTAATACGCAGGTGGACCGAAGTCCAAGTGGGGCTACGGGGGCTTGCCCCCCCGAAAAATTTCTCTCCCTCAAGGTCACTTTGGTGAAAATCTGTGAGTTTAAAAGCATCAAAATGACCAATTTTGTATTTACTAAAATTCAATTTTATAATCTACAAGTTCTCTCTTTTGAAGTAATTTTTGGAAAATGTCTGTGCCTTTTAAAGAATGACCAACTGTGGGTTGTTAATTAGGAAAATAAGATAACGAGAAAATGATAAAGGGGGGGGGGAGGATAGCGAGAAGTTCGCCCCCTTCAGAAACATCCTAGTGACGCCACTGTTACCTGGTCGGTGAGTATATTTGCTTCATAGTTGAACATGAAGAACACCGCCATTATTTCAGCAGAGAACACGATGTTTGTGATCTCCATTATGCCTATCTGCTTCGCCTGTAAAAAATAAATATTTTTTATATTATATTTAATTGCAAGAACTCATTGTATGAGGTACAAAAGCAGAGAATGTCAATAAGATATTCGTAATGACGTCCTTACCTCAGTAAGAGTAATCACTGTCACTCCTAGTACGACAACATTCGTCAGCCACTGGATGGCTAATACTTCATTCAGAACGAGAAAAACCCTCTTCGATACACTAAAAAAATACTCATTACATAAAGACGTGTTTTATTGAAATCACTTCTATTATAGTATGGGTAAAGCATATTTTACATTTGGTTTAGTTAAGTAACTATATATTTGTATAAATTAATTTTACACATTAGGACATTCGTTTGTGTAAATACTTATAAACAACTATTTTAAAATCTCTTGTGAGTTACATATCGTACGTAACAGCGAAAGTCATGCATGTGTCTTACAGTACACCACCTTCGATTACGATGTTGCCAAGTTTAAGATAAAATAGTTATGCTCATGATTTAGTTTTAAAATGTTTGGTACACGTTTGTTAGCTTTGTTAAAAATGTATTTAAATAGATAATGATCGTCCAATAATACATTAAGGAAACGATGAACGGACACTTAAGACATAATATATTGAAAGATAATTCTTCGAATTTCGCTTACTTTTATAGTGGAATGAATGGTACACTGGGTAAATGTTCTATAATTTTATATTCAAATTTCCTTAAATTGATATTTTATATGATTTCGTAACTAGAAATTTAGTTACATCCTTGCAAAGTGTGTCAAAATTTTATTCACAACTACTTATTGTGTCATGTTTGGCAGTATTTTTACAAGTTTTTGTTATGTGTGGGATCTTATTTAATTTTTAAGTTCCATAGCAAAATAATTTATAATCATAGAATAATTTTAACTAAGGAGATTTAATTGCTATAGTATTACCAATTAACTATAGAATGGTGGTACAAAGACTTTCTTTTTGAACACATTGTAGGTGATCATTGTCAAGTGACTATAGTTACTTCTTGATTATATGCCTGCTAAAGACTTATAAAAACCTTTATTAAAATCGTACCCGAACCATATAAAATTTTTAAAATCATAACAACTTGGCATAAATAAAATTTATTCATCAAGTTAAGCGGGTCAATAACCCTTCAAATATCGATGATACTTAGTTTGACTAAACATACTCTAAGATCCGATAGTGAAGTTTCACAAATTTTCCCAGCTGAACCTCCATTTCTCTGTTCCTCTCCTCAGAAGTGATCTCTCCTTCCTCAGCTTCCTTCGCCAGTTGGGAACTTTCTCTTCCTTCCCCAGAATCGGACTCAGGTTCAATGACAGCCTCTCTATTCTCAAGAGAAGATGCGCCATAACTTTGGACCGTGAAAGTGCGAGGAATACATTCATTTCGGGTGTTCCACAGGGGCTGGTTGTCGGTCCACTTCTCTTCAGGAGCAACCGGGCTGATACCATTTTCACCATCCCAATATCCATGATGGGAATATATGGTTGAATTATCGTCAATATCCAAAATGATGACCTCATCTGATCCAGATCCATCTATAACATCGTCATACGGACCCGTCTCAACAACTTGTAGCTCAGTTGCAGGCTTCAAAATAACTTCTAGTTTCTGGGTTGTGTTGACCCGTTTTCCTTCAATCGTCTTAATTGAAATGCTTTGTATGTTTTCCATTTTATTAATCAAAACATTGTAATATGCTTTAACGTTGATGAAAAATGTAAAACTAGTCGAAATTAGTGCATTTGATGTCAGAAAACTCCCTACCAAGTTAATGGTACGTATGAAAAGCACAATTTCGTAAAATGGAGAACATTTCGTGTCAAAGGGATAGACTTCACTGTAACAAAACAAAAATTAATTATCAAAAGTTACTGTTTAATGTTCCAGCAACTTTTAAGTAACTCGAGACATGACTATGTATGTCAGTATGATAATAAAATAATCAAATTAAATGAATTAAATAAATAAATAAAAATTAAAATAAATAATTAAATTATCGATCTTTGGTTGGTTATCGCCCCACTCGTTGATTGCGTCGGGGCCTAATAGGTTTGTCTTGGTCACTTTGATTTACTGTCCCCCACTGAAAATCAGTTATAGTGCGGTTCCTAAGCCAACAATATTGCAAATAGTGATACTAGCATGAAAATTTGCATACTTACTAATTTGACTTAGAGAATTCAAAAATTGATGGCTCCACGATGAAGTCTTATTATTTAACTATTAATTAATTAAATAAAATTAATTGGTTAATTTTATGATACGAATTTCAAAGTGTCAATAAATGAGTCATGTTTGGTATTAATCAAAAGCATTTTTCACCTTTATAAAAAAAAAATACATTGAAAAAAATATATTGTAATATACATATGATATATAGTTAATTATGTTGATTTTGCTGATTTTTTAGTATTTGAACCAAAAGATCAACGTTAAAGTAAAATTTCTTCTAGGCCTAACCAATGATATCACAGTGTTCATAAAAGAGCTGGGACCTAACTATAATTAATATATTATTTTTCAATTTTCAATAATAGTATTACAATATATTTAATACAAATTACAATATGGCGTAAATATGTCTAACTATGGTACAAAATATGACACCAACTTAAAAATTTAGTAATCTTAAAGCTTTTTATATTAGAAATTCGAAAATAATTGGCTCCATGCCAAATGTTTAGTATTTAAATATTAATTGATTAAATCAACATTAATTAGTTAATTTAGTCCAAAAATTTCAAAGTGAAGATAAATTTGTAGTGTTTGGTATCAATCGAAAGCATTTTTTACCAACATTAATAAAAAAAAAATACGTTGAAAAAAATATTGAAATATATGTATGTTTTATTGTTAAATATGTTGATTTTTGGGATTTTTAGTTTTTGAACCAAAAGATCAAATTTTAAGTAAAATTTCTTTTTTTCCAATGATAACACAGTGTTCACAAAAGAACTGGTAACTTTAATTAAACTATCAATTTTAAAATTTTTCAATAATAGTAATTACAATATATTTTACAAAAATAAACAAATTTTCTTAATTAAAAAGTAACAGAAACATGTTGTGTGACATAGCAAAATGCATCATTTTGACTTATTACAAAATCTTTATCAATCTTAAAGATTTTGTGATTAGAATTTAAAAAATCACTGGCTCCAGGCTGAGTTTAGAGTATTTAACTAAGAATTTTAAATTAATTACCTAATATGTGTCCAAAAATTTCAAGTGAAGATAAATTTGTCATGTTTAGTATCAAATAAAAGCATTTGTCACCAGAATTTAGGAAAAAAATAACAAATAAATTTTACTTTAACGTTGATCTTTTGGTTCCAAAACTTAAAAATCCGCAAAATCAAAATATTAACTGTGACATATTTAGTTTCAATATATTTTTTTAGTGTATTTTTTTCTTAGTTTTGGTGACAAATGCTTTTATTTAATACCATACACGACAAATTTATCTTCACTTTGAAATTTTTGGACACAATTAAGTAATTAATTTTTTTAACCAATTCATAGTTGAATACTCAAAACTCAGCCTGAACTCAGTGATTTTTGAAATTCTTATTACAAAATCTTTAAGCTTGATATAAACAAGCCAAATTATGCATTTTGATACGTCACACAAAATGTATCTGTTTCTTTTCAATTTAAGAAAATTTGTTAATTTGTGTAATTTATATTGTACTACTATTATTGAAAATTAAAAAAGATATATAAATTATAGTTACCTAGTTCTTTTGTGAACACTGTGTTTATCATTGGAAAGAAGAAATTTTATTTAAAATTGATCTTTTGGTTCAAAAACTAAAAAATCACAAAATCAACATATTTAACTATAACATACATATATTTCAATATATTTTTTCAACGTATTTTTTTTCCTTAATGTTGGTGAAAAATGCTTTCAATTGATACCATACACTACAAATTTAGCTTCACTTTGAAATTTTTGGACTAAATTTTTTAGTTCGTTTCATATTTTGTACCATAGTTAGACATATTTACGCCATATTGTAGTTTGTATTAAATATATTGTCACTACTATTATTGAAAATTGAAAACTGATATATTAATTAAAGTTACCAGCTCTTTTGTGAACACTGTGATATCATTGGTTAGAAGAAATTTTACTTTAACGTTAAACCTTTTGGTTCAAAAACTAAAATATCAGCTAAATCAACATATTTAACTATACATAATATGTATATTACAATATTTTTTCAATGTATTTTTTTTTCTTTGTAAAGGTGAAAAATGCTTTTGATTAATCCCAAAACATTGACTAATTTATTGACACTTTGAAATTCTTTATCATAAAATTAACAAATTTAATTTTAAATTTAAAATTAATAGTTAAATAATAAGACTTCATCGTGGAGCCATCAATTTTTTGAATTCCCTATAGTCAAATTAGTAAGTATGCAAATTTTCATGCTAGTATCACTTTTTTGCAATTTTTTGGCTTAGGAACTGCACTATTATATAACTGAGTGGGTAGACTCTAAATACAATTTATTTATTAATTTATTATTTTTTTATTTAAAAAGGTATGTTTCTTATGCATTCATGGGTGAACGGATCAAGGATAGTTTCGGCTGAGAAGTGTTCAAAAAAGCAACCAACATGATTTTATTTAGGGATGGTTCAGGCACGATTAGATCTGATTTAGGTAGACATAGAACATAATACCAAAAAAGCTGATTTCGTTTATGCTAGGATAAACAATTTGACTATTGACATCATTACATTATTTAAAGTTTAATAATCGCATTATCTTTCACATTACGTAGAAAAGATACTAGCGCATTTTTTAAATTTCTGCTACTTCTTATATGCTCCTAGTAATAATACAAATACACCACATGAAAAGTTTTCGAATCAACGACTTATTAAATGTGCAGGTAGCTTAGATGTCTAATAAGTAATGAAACAACCATCATTATAAAAATAACTGATCATATTGGTCATTAAATAAATTTCATACAAATTTCGATTGCGTTACACTATTTTTTTCCTACATTACATTTTGGAAAATATTTTATGTCAATGATTAAACAAGGCTTTACTATCTGATTTTAGAAATATTCTAGTTCTAAAACCTAATGTCTGGACATAAAGTAAGGAAATGAAGCTGGTAAATCTAATATAACATTTAATACAAAGTCCTATCAGCACGACGAGAATAACGTTGTTGAATTCGTATGAAACCGCTTGTTTGTAATACTATGCTCAATGATAACAGTATTTTCCCAGTCGCAGAAATCAGTATCTTATTTTTATTTTTATGTCAGGGTTTTTAGTTTTTAGTTCACTGAGCTTGGCCCAATTAAAAATTCACTCAATCAGGTGTTGATGATTTCTGCTGAACGAGTGGTAATATCATTACCAAATTCTTCATTGATGTTAATAAAGTTCTTTTATATTGAATATTCGCTTCCTTGCAAAAAAGCCTTAAAGATCTTTTTCAAGACTCCACAAAGTCCACAAGTCCACAAAGTCCACAAAACGTGAAAAATTAGAAATCGGAAACATTGATTTCCACCAATTCGTTCATCTAACGACAAAACCAAATTAACCAGCGCATTCACATTGATTTAAACGTTGATATCCACAGTTGAATAAAATGGAGTAAATTTTGGTGAATTCACTAATTGTTAATTCAAAATCAATGAACTAATTTGGAAATACGCATACTGGGTAGTATACATTTATTCTTTATTAACGTTAGTGTGAAATTCGTTAGCGATTTTAAAAACCGTTTTACGTGGAAAACTCGTCTCCGCGCCAGCCTCAGCGAACTCCTCTTAAGCTTGATAGGCATTCTCTCCTAATTCTCTTCAGTAAGATAAATAAATAAAAAGGACTTGCGTGGAATGGAAATAATGTAAACAAAACTTGTATCTATCCATCCATATTTCTCTCCATCCGTTCTCTCCAATCTCTCTCCAGTTAGAAAGATCATTAAACATTAAGACTTGCGTAATAGCCTATGCAGGACAGTGACACAGGTGCTAGAAAATCCCAAAACACACATCTCCAAAACGAGCTTTAATATTTGCTGAGTTCTTACTTACAGTACAAAATGTTTCCTGTTCGGCAGATAAACAAATATGACGCAAAGGAGAAACACTCCACAGAAAATGGGGACGACATACGCAAAAATGCAATGTGTCACTTTGAAGCAGAAATTTTTGGCTTTGGAGCAGTATGTTTCCTGTTGAACGTTATCAAAATTTTTCTGTATATATAAACATTCCAATTCCAGAAATACTTCATGAAATTCCTTCTTACGAAATAACGATGTCACAATGCTAACTAAAGTCATGGCACAAATACAAAGTCCGTAAAAGGCTTGCATCGCGACATCCCTGTTGCCTTCCCAGTTGTAATACATTGTGACCGGCATTGTCACTAGTAGGTCGTGTGTGAATATCACAAGCAAACTCCATGGATAAAAAGTGCGGTAGCATCGAAGTGCTAGGGCGCAAAATACGATGACGCACGAGCAGGTTTTGCCAACCTGGGGCTGAAGTATTGCAAGTAGAAGTCAAGGTCGGGCTCAGGGTCTTCGTTCCACAGACCTGCAACAATAATATCAATAGTAGTATCATGTTAATAAATCACTATACTTAATTAGCTTGATCACATCCAATAATGAACTACTGTTGTTCAATAAGCGATCCGTACTGGTAACAAGTTAAAATGGCAGTTGTAAAAGAACGGAGAAGGAAACTAGGAAGGTGATGGATAAGGTAAAGAAATGGAGAAATGAAAATTATTAATATTGGAAAGACAAAATTATGTACACTATTGCCACTGGAATGATACATGAACTAAAAAGGATGGGGGATGGGAATCGCTGTACGGAACAAGATTCTGATGTTCAGATCCACCATGCTTGTCTTCAGTTCAGTATGTTCAGTCGTAGTTGGTGCCATGATACGAGACATGACTCTTAAACCCAGCCTCCAAGTTCGCCCTCTGCTCACAGCTATGTTTTAAAGGGGCTATTAACTCAAAAAAATATTTTTTACCACATGATCTATAGCACAATACTACACTTAAATGACAGTTTTAAAAATAATATCTTGTAACTGTGATTTAACACGGTTTTTAAATTTTTTGGATCCAGAAATTAGTGAAAATTGGTGTTTTGGGAAATTTCTTAAATCAGCTTTAACCTGCTTCCTCTTTGGTCCACATAGATACTAGAGCATACTACCAATCTAAAATGCCCATTTTTTTACATCGTGTCTTGAAAATGTGCCCAAATATACCCTCAAACAGAGCAAAAATATGCATTGCAAAATCACAAACCCCCTCTTGGTAACAGCATATTTTGACCGAACTACTTTCCCTAATTACAAAACAAAATTTAGAAAATTTACAGAATAGGCGTAGAGGGCCATCAATAATGGCCAATCAAAATCCTCCCAAGGTCACGGGGCATAAAGATCGTCCCCATGTTCTTTCTTATGGAGATTTTTGCCATGGGACCTCGCTCGAAGAATGTCATGTTTGACAAGTTTTTGGGGATATCATGGCGGCCCCAATAATTTCTGTTAGTTGCTAAATTTATTACTATTTAGCCTGAATGAAATATATTTTTTGAGTTTAGCGGTTAAATACCCCTTAAAGTGTAAAGTACAATCTGAGTGTCCTACCTTGCCAGTACAATATCCTGATGTTCATATCCACCATGCTTGTCTTCAGTTCATATGTTCAGTCGTAGTTGGTGCCATGATACGAGACATGACCCTTAACCCAGCCTTCAAGATCACCCACTGCTCAGCTATGTTTTAATTCGTTACAGAGTTAGATCGTGATTCGAATATGACTTTTTATATACAATATTATTGTATTAGGATTATTATTTTTCCACTTCCTAAGACAGAGAACCTGAAAGAAGAAGCTCAATTACCTTCTAAATATTATTTATTTAAATAAATAAATTGGCCTTAGTTTAAAATTTAAAGGTGTGTCGTTTTTTGGATGAGCGTAGCGAGCGAAGCGAAGATTCCATTTCACTACATTGTAGAAAAAAATCCGGAATGTTTTTTTTTATTTTTTATTTATTTTTTGTTTGTTTGTATGTCTGTTAACACGATTTCAGCTAAACCGTTCTCCAATTGCGATGATATTTTGTAGAGGCCTTCGAAATCCCTGAACTTAGAACAACCACGTTTTTGAGCGCAATCGGAAAATTATTTCTCATGAAAATCGGAATTTTACGATTTTTTCGATAAAAAAAAAATCTTCGGGTTATAACACCAACATGCTTTTTTCGATTTTAATGATTTTTTTACAGAACCTTAATTTTATGAATTTAGATATTCGTGTAAAATTTGTGCGAAATCGAAAAATTACTTCTTATGAATATCGAAATTTTACGTTTTTTATCTTTTTTAAAACAGTTTTTTGACTTACAACACCTACATGCTTTATCCTATTGTAATGATTTTTTCATTGAACCTTAATTTTATGAATTAATATATTCGCCTTAAATTTGAGCGCAATCGAATAATTATTTCTTATGAAAATTGCAATTTTACGATTTTTCTATTTAATTCAGGCCTAATTTAATTTTTTTTTAATTTGACTAACTAAGTAATGTTTTTTTTTCACAGAACAACAGTAAATCTGCATAACACATGGCAGCTCATTGCACCAATTATGCTCATCCAACAATGTGCCTAAAAAGCGTTTTCGAAGCTTCCTAGTTAAAATCCAAGTCAATTGGCTTGTTCACGCAAAGCTCCACGCAGATCGCGCCACTGCACTACCCACCAAAACCAGGGTCCACTAGATACTTATTCCGAGCTGCTTGTTAGGTATCTAGTGGACCCTGCCCTAAGACCGTGGCGGTGTTTGAAATAATCTATGTATAGCAGGCTCTGCATTGTCAAATCTGTATGCTTCCTCAATTGTTTGTTTACGTATTGTTTTACCATTCCTACTTTAATCAAAGGTTTTACCTCTTTGGTTTTACGTAAGTAGTCGTACGGCCTATTTCAAGTAATTTTATTCAATAGCATATTTTGTTTGTTTAAACTTTTAAACAATGAAAACGTGAACGATAGGAAAATTAAAATAAGAGCTGAAAGCACATGGCGCCGTTGAAGTCTTAACCTGGTGCCTAGCACTGTTATTGTTAGACCTAGGCCTACTTGGAATAAGGCTACTAAGGACTAGGGCCTAGGCTTTTCTCAGCATTAGATGTAGACCTAGGCATATCAATATCATGGTATTATAAATTAGCCAGTATAGGCCTAGGCCCTACTTGCATACGCCTCAGCAAAGCCTAGGGCTTAGTCCTAGCCAGTGTTGATTTGTTGACATGAGAGAGGTTTCGTAGGCAGGAGGCCGAGTAAAGACACAATTGTCAGTATATTATGTGTGATTGTATTTATTTGTAGTAATAAACACGACAGTATGCCCTCCTCTCTCCTTACACGAATACACACAGCAATTGGGCATTATGCTTTCAACATAAAACTATGCAAACTGACAGTAAAAAACAGTAGGCTGCTGACAGCTATGAGCAGCCATGACACCCGCAAGTTGGGCTATCACCGCCGTCTACACTCTACATCCGCCTTTACAGGCATCCAGACGGCGGTGGGGGGTTAGTACAATAGCGCAGCGTGGTGAGTAAAAGTCGCAGTGAACAAACCAATTATAACTACTACGTATATGTAATGCAAATAATATATGGTGCTAATTTTAGTTTTATCAAATTTGTTATTGAATTAATTATAAGTCTTTGTTTTGGGGAATCAACATTGGGTACAAAGATGAATTTAATGTTTATTATAATATGTGTCAAAAATTAAAATTTGTAATATAATGTACTTGTACATTCAAATTATTGTAACAATCATTGATTATTACAATTTTTAAGTTTGATCGAATTTCTAATAAAACTTGTTTTACTTCAGGAATTGCATGGTATAAAGCTATTCCAGAGCACTTGTAGCGATATTTTGAAAGTCAATGGAAAATGCATGAAAGGTAGTCGAATGAAAGAGGATAAAAAAAGAAAACACATCTTTTTTAGAGGGGACAATAAGAGCTCCATTTTGGCTAATGTATGCAAATTTTTGGTCAATTAAGAAAATTAAAGTTCTAGGTGCAAAAACCTAATTTTAAGCTATGATTTTAGTTTTTGTTTTTTTAGAACACCTTTGTCTCCGTCCTGAGTATAAGGGAAAATGATTTTCTGAAATAATGTTCGATGTGCGATTTTTTGTCATATGTCACAAATAAGAGTTCTGAACCGGTGGACGACAAAAATCGTACCTCAAACGTTATTTCAGAAAATTATTTTCCCTTATACTCAGTACGGAGACAAAGGTGTGTTGAAATAATAAAAAAATCACAGCTTAAAATTAGACATTGCAGCTTGAACTCTCATTTTCTTATTGACACAAAATTTGCATCTAATGGCCAAAATGGAGCTTCTAGACCGTAAACATAAAAAACTTTTTTATTCAAGTTCCTCTTTCATTCCTTTGACTTTCAAAATATCGGTAAGAGTGCTCTAGAATAGCCTTAAAGTGTCCGTTCACCTCTTTAACAAGTTTTTTTTTAGTTTTTTTTCGTTTTTGTTTTAATAGAATCATAAACACTAAGTAGTTTGTGTTTATTTCCCGACCAATTGCGCTTCGGGTCAGTGACGTCACTGGTACGAAGCTGGCGAGGTGTTGCAACACAGCACATTACTAGCGGCGTGTATCGCGCAAGCCAGGTCCAGGTCATGGTACAAGGATATCTCTGGGTAAGGAATAATATCATTGGATCATGGGTCCCGGTCTATCTGTCGAAATAGTCTGTTCTACTAAAACCAAAGCGGAAGGTCCGCATTCACAATCAAGAACAATACATAACACAGGTCAACAACACTTGTTTTGACAAACATACTGCTAATAAAGTAGCTATGGGATAGCGTCACTTTCGTAAAACATAATGTCAGGGTTGCAGTGGTAAGTATCGAACATTCGAACCGGGGACCTCCCGAATAAGTCTCGC
>JAMZAV010014723.1:0-13668 GCA_024449915.1 Sweltsa coloradensis | reverse complement strand
TTAAAGTACCTAAAAATTAAAATCAGTGAAATGTGAAAGTGAGTAATTCATTATAGCAGAGCAAATAAAATCAGTGAAGTGTGAAAGTGATTCATGTCATCACTAAAGCAGAGTATAAAATCAGTAAAGTGAAACAAAGTGAAAACAAATCAGTAAAGATAATGTTAGATTAATCATTAAGATTTTAAAGTCTGTGAACATTTAAAATTTCTAAATAAGAACAATTATCTAATAAAGAAAAAGAGAGATGTAGTGTTTGAAACGACCGCCAGTGTCTCAGCTGCTGAGCCACCGCCAGCTATGTTACATGGCCACTGTTAGGCCTGACAAGCGGATGCTAGGGCTAGGAGGCGGTGAGTGTATGAAGACGGAAGTCAGAGTTTGATAGGTTATGGCGACTGAGAGCATGGAATAAAATACAGGTTAAATACGAGCATACGAGTTTAAATACAGCATACCTTCATAGCACCTTTTCATAATACAATACACCAACCCCCTCCGGCCAAAGGACTGCTCGGCCGACGTGCTTTTTCTTTCCGGGTAGTTAACCAATGGAACGACCTGCCGCCCGCCCTCAAAGACTGCTCAGTGAGTCATTTCCCTTCCCTGTGCAGGGAGCACTTATGGGAGAACCAACTGCATGTGCTAAATTAGTTAGTTTCACGTGCTTCATCAAGGCTCTTCGCGGCACAAGAATTTCCACAGATTTTGAGTGTTTTAGCAAGATATTTGCTAGCGTCGACGCCGTTTTCTTGTTGCAATTTTAACAAACAAGAATAAACAAAATAATAATAATAATAAATAAATAATTATATAGATCTGAATAGATTTCTGGATGATTTCTGTAAAATTGATTACACCTACAGGAGTGTTTCCAATTGAGAAATAAACCCTCGCTCATACCTGCGTTAGGTAATGACATTCTAAATCGTGTTTAGATGGTCAGTTCAAAAGCAGCAGAATCGTCACAGTACTGTTCCTTTCTATTCAGATCTACAATGTACCAACAATCCAGATGTAATGAAGTAAACCGTTACGGTAGCTTAGGGGAAAAGCATTCGACCGGCAATCGGGAGACCCAGGGTTCGATACCCACTAGGATGGATTTTTTATTTGTGTTTACATACATTGTATAGTATAGATCGTTCTTTAGTTTCTATAGTTAAATTGATATAAAACCTCGATTTCAACGACTTCCAGGTAACTTTTTCAGCTTTTTGTTTGAAATTGCACCATATCACTATACGTGCATGTTAAATTTGAACGTTGTAGAGTGTAGACCTACCCGTCTGGTGTCGAATTAGGGTCTATTAGTTAGTTATAGTAGCCCGAGTGTTAGCACACCGCTGCTTGGCTGCGCGGCGCCCTGACGGGCACCTAGATAACACCAGGAAAGTATTTTGAGCGAGTTTCAACTCCTTTTTTTACCCAGAAAGAATGTGCATACTCCACTCGATTATGACAGTTTTCTATCATGTATTATGTTTCTTGACAGCTGGGTGATATTTCGAAAACACCCCAACGCTGCTAGTTTTTGAGGTGCCCGAGTGTACTAGTGCTCGGCTTGACTGCGGTTCCCTAACGAGCACCAAGAATAATTGTATGTGAACAAACAACGGTCAATCGGTCATTACAAGTTTTCTGCCTAATTGACCCAACCAATGTTCATATTATTATCTATAACTTTGCATTGTTTTAGTTTGTTTGCGACCTGAACAACCTGTGGTGTGGCTTACCTAAGTTTCGATTAATTTGATTCATTGTTGTAGTCGAATGTTGCTATTATAGTAACCTAAACATTCTCGCAATTGACGTATTTTTTTTTCCCTTGTGTCCATATCTACTGTCTGTGTCAACTGTCGAGCGGACAATCTGTTTTATTTCCTCCTTCGAGACTATGACTCAGCCGGTCTGCGCGGCATACATAAGCCAGAGAACTACATCAAAGACATCGCGAATGATTGCGCGGTGTGGGGCAGGGTGACACCCACTCCATGACCGCTCATGGAAGTGCGTAACGGTGAAGCTATGACTCAATTTGACGAGTGGAGAAGAAAGATTGACTGTTATTTTTTCTGTGTTTAGTGTTTGTATGTTTGTTTGATTCTTTGCTTTTTACCAGTCACGAATCGTGGGGAATCCAAGCGGGGAGAATTTTGCGATAATGTGCATATAAATCTATCTATATTATGTGGAAGTTATTAGGGTTTGGACGAGTTCATAGAATACATGATTATAATATACTATAGGATTTCACCTATGTTATCAGTTACATGGTTTGATAATCAAGAAAGATGTATAAAATAAATAAGTTAGCGCGACGTGCGGCGCAACGTGCACTCATGTGTTGATGATTGCATCTGAACTGTTAGTAATATCATTACCAACTTGTGCAAGAATGTCAATAAAAAAACTTATCCAACGATAGCCACACCTAATTGCAAAGAATTATCATTAAAATTAATTACGGGACCTAAGACCACGAGCAATTTTTTGAACATGCTTTTTTTTTTAAAGTGGTTTTTACGTAATTTAGCTCTACTCAAAAAATGAATAGATGATTACAGAATATGATATTTAGATTTAAGCTGGGATTTTTTTTCGGGGGGGGCCAAGGCACTGGTCTTTATACATAAAATGGTACTTCCGTAACTAACTCAATAATCGTCTACAATTGAATGATAAAATGAAAACTTACAAAGCAATTTAAACATACAACCCTTCGTTCAAATGCAGTTACCAGGTATCTCAAGAAGTCTTTCAGCAACGTTTTTTTACATACATGCCGGTATGGCGGTAACTGGTACCGGGTACCTATTACGGACGTGGGTTTGAATCCATTTAGTTTTTGGTCCGGAAGTTTTATGAATCTTTTTTCATTCACAGCATACAATTGCCATTTTGATATTTCCTGATAATGTACATGATTAGTTTTTACCTTTAATATAATATATGAGTCTGAACAAAATATGGTTTGATGTTATTAACTCAGCCACCCTCCTACCCTCCTAGAACAGCTAACATTATCTTGATCTAACTCGTTCGACGAGTGAGCCCGAGCCGAGAAGCTGCATGTGTGAACGATCTGGCGCTACGCTGACTGAGACGCGCGCTTTCGGAGCTTCTGCAGTACGATGGTGTAGTCACAGCCGCACAAGGCAACAGCGACCGGTATTGGACGGCTCATTTTCGAATATTTTGAGCGACACTTGTGAAGTCCCACCTCCAGGGCCTCTCTCAAGCTTCTCCTTCCACCAACATAGGCCACTATACCGAGGTCCTGTCCCACCTTAAGTCATGACAATACGCCCCCTAAAGGACCACAATTTGCAGACCAAATGACGTAGCCTTCTCCACACTGATTGAAAACCAATAGCTCAACATTGGTTCTGTTTGTTTCCAGTTGAGTACAGAAACACCATCCCGGCCGATCCCAATGTAGTTTTCACTGTACCGGGAAAGAAAAATAGATGTGTTTCATCCTGCACGGCATACTTACGAGCCTGTGTTTTCTAGACGGTCGTCGGCCCCTTTTCTCGCCTGTTACAGTAGTGAAACATTACGGTCGACGCGCTCTCAACAAGACGAACTGAAAAAACCAATTCTCACCTTATAAAGAACCTCGTCCACTTGTCTTCGGAGATGAGCGGAACGTCCAGCTTGTTCGCCACCAAGATCTTGATCCCAGTCTGGTTTGTCTGATGAAGTAAATAACATTTCCGCCTTTTTCGCCAATAGTGAACGCGTAGTACTCACCAAGACCTAAAATATACACGATGGTAAATTGTACGGAATGAGGAAAGATGTGGCCAATTCAATTGTATAAGTTGTTAAAACTGGGAGTGCAAATCAAGGTAGTAATAAATGTGGCGTCATTATTCTAAACGTAGTACACAAAGTTTTAATGTTAAAGTAATTATTTCCCGTGAGGAACATTTAGTTGGGAAAAATATTGCATAATTTTAAACACTGCTCACCCGGCAGCTTGAGAAAGGGCATCAGGACAACACCCTTTCCCTCTCAATTTAGACAGTGATGTTGCTGTAGCTTACCACCAGGTTGTTTCGACCACAGGCCTAGCGTAAGATCTTGGTGAAGTTTGGCCTCTCTGTCCTCTCCACGTGGCAATCTAGGGTGAAACACGGTTGGACGCACTGACGTTAACAACATATTAAGGTACCTACATAATAAAAATGATGAGTATACAAAGAACTACTTTGAAATGCCCTAAAAACAGCTTTGTGCACGACTGGACGAAGATCGAAATCTCAATCTAATTAGGAATGGAACACTACGATTCGAGCCGAAAATGTGGTTCGTACTTTTCGAAATAATTATGCGATCCTTAATCAAATGTTCCAGATATTTTTTGGGGCATGCTACAATCCTCTTACCTACGTGGCTTGATGTTTTAAATTTGTCTTTGTATGACCCCACAAAAATTTAAAAAAATCGACCAATATTTTTGAGTTTTTGAGTTTTGAGGATCGCACAAAAAAATCTATGAGAATAATTTAAAGTAAAGTTATATCTGGGAGAGTGGGAGGGGGGAACAAAACAAGACCAAAGTTGATTTTCCCAGAGGAGTCAACCGATCACATACCCGTGTTTGGGAAAGCTGACCCCTATGGTGTTCCCGATGATGGACGTGTATGTCATGAACATGGGTCGGAACGCCTCCTTCTTGTCGGTGTGCTTTCCAGTGGAAGAGACTGGTCTCAACCTCGTCGTACCCGAGCTCGACTCTGCCTTCAGGAACCTTCAGCCAGAAGCCGCCCCATTTGCCGATAGGAATCAGATGAGGGAGGGTTTTCGTCTTCATCATTTCTTTTTTCCTGTTTTTGTGAAAAATAATAAGAAAATGTCATTATAAAGAGGGTGACATTGTACAAAGAATAGTATTTTGCTGTTTAGCTATCGGGAATTTTAAAATAGCCTAAGTATACATTGGGTGACATTTTAAACAAAAGGGACGAAGCCCTTTACTATGCTTCAGTCATTACCTAAACCTACAAATTTCGTGTCGAAATTGAAGCTTTATCAAATGTATACATAATGTACAAACTCTTTGTTTAATCTAACCTTAACTTGATGGTAGTCTATTGTATGTGCAATAGCAATAAAAAATGCATATATTCAAAAAATTAAGCAGGAGAGGGGCCGCGAGCATAAACCGTGAAACTGACAAATGATTGATCTGAGCTACGAGCTGTCGCGCGCGGCCGATAAAGCTAGATACTACGCGTAGACTACTTGCAAGCTATTACAGATTCGTTCACTGTGGCGCTATCTGTGTGCAGCTTGGTAAACTACAAAGTATATTATGACTTCAAATAGAACTGAAACGACCACTGCTGGCCGCGGGGCGCATAAACCGTGGTAACGCGCGTTACATGGTTTATGCTCGCGGCTCCTGATTATTTGAAAAATTTTAAATTGTTTTTGGGCGCATCTTCTATGGTTCCATCAATATATGATGTAATCAAATAGGGGATTTTACAGCCAAATTTGTTGGACATTAAATAGCCCATCAGGAAGCGTCCTAAAAAGTCTACTTAGAATGGTGAAATAACATGATAATTAAGACCGTGAGAGGTATGTATTTTGTGGAAGATTGACAAGAATGTGACGACTGTACCTTGCTCGTCCGAGTAGTACATGTCAACCTTCTCGTTCTCCTCGGCGCCTATGACGAGCTTGTAATATCGCTTCCCCCTTGAGAGGCCGGAGCTCAAAGACGATGCCGCCCTGTGTGGTCAGGGTTTCCACTCCTTTAGCCAGAAGCGAATACCAACCTTCCGCCAGGGGGGGAGAATGTACACCAGCCGCCCCAGGCCGACACTGCGCGTCAACATGGTGCACTCCTCTGAAACAAGTGCAAACCACTGAACGCCAGGAGCAGGTGAAAAGAAGAAATGTTCGGCAGGCCAGGAGTGCAAAAATTTGTGTGAAGTTTCGTCCAATTAATTCTAATAATTTTTTTATTCTAAAGACACAAATGTTAATTTCTCGCGGACGGATAACATTTTCACCGTCCACCAGGGAAACGCGCCCGCCACCCAGCTTTCAGAACAGACCACCATAAATGAGCTGACTTGCTTGCCCGCTGACATAAAACAACTTCTCCGGGGGACTTAGGCGATACAGCAGCGGGCCCGGACGGCGTGCCTGCAATCCTACTTAAAACTACGCTAACACTCTCAGCGACTCACTTGCCGAACTCTTTAACATGGCGCTTGAACAGGGTATTCAACGGAATGGAAAAGGGCCCGCCCGTGGCACCGATCTACAAAGACGGCGACAAGAGAGACATAAAGAACTACAGGCCAATCAGTATCACCTCACTGGTCGGTAAGACGAGAAACTTTTTTGTGCAAGACCGGACAAGCGAGTTCCTTTTGCGAGCCAAACGTCATCTCTGCTGCTCCGCAGGCTCTCGTCGGAAACCGTTCTTCCCACCACTCTCCTCGCCGGCCCCATTGATCATGGACCGGCAGCGCTGGACGAGCGTAGCGGAGCTCACATTCACTGTGTCTTTCTCGTTTGGGTCTAAAGCGTTTGTAAAGTGCCGCACGTGCTTTCCCTACTATCTTAGCTTGAGCATTATGGCATTAAGGGCAATTTGCTTAGGTGGTACGAGAGTTTCCTGGTCGGCCGCACACAGTACATCCAGTTCAACGGCGAGCGCTCAAAATTCCGGGACGTGCTCTCGGGCGTCATTTAGGGCAGTGTGATCGGCCCCCTGCTATTTAACGTCTTCGTAGCCAACCTTCCTACCTCGGCAAGGATCCAAATGCTACAGTACGCTGACGACGTCACCCTGTACTGTATCGTACGCTCTCCAAGCAGATAAAGACGACATTCATATCTGGTGCGACAAAAATGACATGTCGCTCAACGCCCTCAAGTGCAATATGATGGACATCACGCGCGCTCGCACCCCACGTTACTTCATGTACACCATAGATGGTGTCCCACTCGAGTACGTCGACAAGCAGCGCCTCCTCGGCGTTCACATCACAAGCGACCTCCGATGGAAAAGTGCAAAACCGGGCATCGTGCGGGCCAAGGCGTTGCAGGGTGCTGGGTTTCGCTGCCCGCAACCTGCAAAGGCTGCACGCCTCGCGTCAAGAGGGTGGCCTACCTGTAGCTAGTTTTTGTCCACCATGACTTTCGGCCTCCCCGCCTGGCACCCAACCACCCTTGAGAACACTAACCAAACTTGAGAGGGGGCGAGAAGGGCGCTGCATTTCATACATGGGGCCCTAACCTCCCCCCACCCTGTGACCAAAGCAGGTTATGCCAATGATCATGCACTGCAGTGCACAGACCTGGTGTTTTTCGAAAGGTGCCTTTATGGCGTCACTGATTTGGGCGTGTGCGCACGCACCATCCAGGGTCGCGTGTTTAGAGGCGACGATAAATAGGCACCCTGCCCCAACCCCCTCCGGCAAAAGGAGTGCTCGGCCGACGTGCTTTTCTTTCCGGTTGTTAACCCATGGAACGACCTGCCGCCCGCCCTCAAAAACTGCCCAGTTAGACATTTCCCTTCCCTGTGCAGGGAGCACTTATGAACCAACTACACAATGACAAATAAGTTAGTTTCAAAGTGCTTCACAAGGCTGTTCGCAGCATGAGATTTCCAAAATATTTTGAGTGTTTAACCAAGACATTTTGCTAGCGTGGTGACGCGTTTCTTGTTGCACAATGTAACAAACAAGAAATAACAATAAATAAATGTTAGAACTGAAACGGACAAAACGGTATTAAGAAATAATGTAATTTGTCTCAATTTTTAAATAAACATACTCTAAAACATATTAATGTTCTGAACACTCACGTATGCCTCGTTTTACTTTTTAAGATTGAAAAGGTCACATATTTTGTCAGTTAGCAAATAACTGTTCGTGTTTGCTCGGCCAAGAAGCATCCGAAGTTTATGAAACTTTGCAAAGTTCAATAAAGCTTACATGGACGGCCCTACAGTCATAGATTTTACAAATTTTTTCTCAGCCAGAAAAACACGAATATAGCCACTTTTGGACTTTTAAGAAAATTTCTTATTTTTTATAAATTTTTTTTGAAACAAATTTTAGAAATATGCTATTTTAGAACTGTAGAGCCTATATATCCACTTTCGTGACACAAAATTTCAGACACCTGTGGTGTCAATCAGCCGAGCGAACAGCAATTTGGCCTAAAACGCATGTCCTTGACTATCTTTTAAAAAAGTAAAAATCTATTGCTCAGCAGTCGAAATCGATACCATTTGAGTGATGCCAGCCAGCGTTGACAACAATCACACACAAAACAACAACAACGTTTACATACATTTGCTGCATTGCTACTACACCTCATAAATCAGGTGTTAATTTTAGTGAATTTAAGGGCCGTATGAGTGCCGGGAATTGAAAACGAGACTTTTTCTGTATTGCACATTGGAAGCAGGGGACACTGACCACGGGCCCAAGAATTTAAAAAGGGTACGCTTGTAACGGACTTTACGAATGATCAAAGTAGTTGACCAGACTATTTTTTGGGTAGTGTGATTTGTGTTACAACTCGCTTATTCACCCCTCTGATGACGTCACACCGTCCGCACCAATGAGCTACTGAGCTACGAGTACGAGCTTTGAGCTCACCTGGCATGACGCAATCTCTGACGTCACACCGTCCGCACCAATGAGCTACGAGTACGAGCTTTGAGCTCACCTGGCATGACGCAATCTCTGACGTCACACCGTCCGCACCAATGAGCTACGAGTACGAGCTTTGACTCACCTGGCCCTGACGCAATCTCTGACGTCACACGCGTCTGTGGGGAACGCGGGGTCCCGTGGTGTAGCACCAAGAACCTGCAATGTTTTCTGCTCGGATCGCGACAGTAATTCTTGGCTTTCTTGTAGTCTTGATCAGGGAAGAGATGCCTATCAAGTTTTGGGGTCCACCTGCAGGAATTTTCAGATCATTGTAGGGTACAATCAACAGGTCGTTGAGTTTATATTTGGGACGTCTCCGTTGGGTCATAATGCGCCACTATTGCCTTGACCGTGCTGGACAGGTGCAGCCAAGGGCAGAAGAGAACCACACGGGGGTTTAATGATGTTTGTCGTCGTAGTTGGGGTTTGTCGGGGTGTGCTGAAAGGAGATTTTTTGTTTGTATGGTTTAAGGGTGCGTCAACCGTTTTTTGATAATGCGTCATAATAGCCTAGGGATGGGGGAACCAAAATTGTGGTGGACCGAACCAGTCAGTCATGGGCAGAGTAAGCCAAAGTTTTCTTAATACTTATTTCGTCATCGTCGGGGAGGAAGTCAAGGAAAGGGGAGGCATACCGACGACGACTGCCACCTCTCCCCCAGTTTCGAGGTTAATGAACTGCCCTACTTACTATCTGATATTAATTGTGAGATGGTCTTCTCACCTCGAAAGACCGTGGGGGATATTCTGGACCTAATTCTAGCCCAGTTCAAGTCAACATGGTTATAAATGAAGTTATATAACATGAAATTGGTGTAATAAATGTAAGGTTACACTCTTTTATCTTTTTTATACATTACCTTGGGGAGGAAAGTTAGGGACCAATCCTGGCAAGTTTTTGTTAGATCTGGTGACATTTAACGTGCCCATGTAGTCGTTACCAGTACCAGCCATTCTGCATTCTGTTGGAAATCAAGATGTTTCACAAGCATAAACGTTGCTGGTTTGTTAGCCAGGGAAGTTTTAATTTGTGTGGCTAGAATATTATACAATAAAGGGTAAAATCATATAAGACCTATCTCCACTTTTTTAATCTGTTTATACCTGATTGGCGACATTTGCCCCGGCTTGCAGTATTGCTTTTTTTAGGCTTTAAAAACTCTCGCCGGTGTTGACCACATAACAGAACGGTCCTCCTGGATCTTTCTGGAGGTTCCTGCATAAGTTCCTTGCCAGAACTTTCGATCCCCTTTCCGGGAAGAACTTGTCTCGTGCTCGCTGCCGGGATGACAGGGCGCGTCGGTCCAGGGGATGGGAGGGGAGGCCGGAGCTGCTAGACCACTGCCACCCTCTAGCCAAACTCGGTCGGGGTGTTGGCGCAGTCGGGGACGACGGCCGGGGGCACCTGATGCTCGTCTGGAAAGAGCCGAGCCACTCGCATAAGGTTCTACCTTGAAGGCTAATATAGAAGGCATGTCACATTTCTGTACGAACCATCCTCAATATGAATTCTAAGATCCTAGAAGATACCTTAATATTGTATTGAAACAAAATTATAATAATTGAGTATGTTACACACCCTTATTTTACAGAACATACCCACCGGAAAGGGCCCTACAGAGAATGTCCAATGGTCACAGAAGACCTCGATGCGGGACTAAACCACCTCATGGAACGGAACGATTCGCTATCTGCTTCAAGGATCAGTATTGTCCCCATGTGCTTTGTCAAGAACAGGCTTAGCACATTGCTAAAGATGCTGAAATATAGAATTGTATTGAGTAAATCACATAGGCTTCCCAAAGACAATTGACGAAATTTTCTCTTGTGAGAAATGTTTGAGATGTATTTGACGTCGATACCATAATGAAAAATAAAAGTGCCATCCAGCCATAAAAAGGCAGTGTGTTGTTATGGCTGAGCAGGGTAATTACTAATTAGTAAACACCTTATTGACAAGACACTAGCCAATTTATACACGAATGTTACCATATGCATCAAGTTTGGGTTCAGTCCACCACTTACCTGACAGTGATACCCCCCACTTCACCAACCGACCAATCGTGGTACTAGGCTGCTTCGAATCCCAAAGGGCAAAGGGTATTTCAATACAATACCAATACCTATATTGATACCACATCAAATTATACCAATCAATACATTCACCCAATAAATGCACACACTCATATGTAGAATAATTATCAGAATACATAGTAAACAAAGGCTAAAATAAACATTATTGAAAAAAACACACTTGCCTGATTGAAAACTCCTTCCAATTCCAGTAATCCAGAATGTCCTTCGTCTTGACTTGTTTTCACCACGACCGGTGAACATCTTTACCGTCCTTGACCGTGACAGTGGTTGAGTCGTTCTCCCGTGATGACGATGCGGACACTGGGAAACTCGGAGGCGGGCGAGGCGCGCAGTCAGAGTCACCGAGTGGCGCCCGGCGGTGTAGGTGTGAAGCTCGTGCCCCGTAGAGGTCACTCGGAGGGGCCAGAAGCGCGCGACCTCGTGGCTGGAGGTCACGTGGACCTCACAATCTGAGGGGGAACAACAGCTGGACATTCATTACTGCAAGAGGCCTTGGTCAAATAATTTCAGTTTCTCTTCCACGTCGATAGGTCAGCTGTTAAGATTACTTTTTCGTATTCAAAACTACAAGTATCACAATTTAATGTTAACATCGGATATTTGCTTTACACTATTTCAACCTCAGAAAATGTTTGCCTTCATAAAACTGATTGATGAGCATCGGAATCGTTGTTAGTTTGCTTTTAGATTTACATAATAGTAACCTGAACATTAAAATGCTGCTGCATCTTTTTGGAGCCTTCATTAAGTAGACATAACGGTACACCCACCCCACATTATACAAGAGTATCATGAAGTATAAGAAGCAATTGTTTCCCAAATAAGTGAAAATCTTTGTCCAAAACATTCGTGTACATTAATCTGAACCAAGTTGTTGAAAACAAGTCGAAATATAATATTGGAAAAAAAAATACTAACCTTGCTCACACGATGGCAAATTCCACGTGACGCCGTTTCCTATGATGCTGTAGTACAGGAACGGACCCGGCTCGAGTCCCAGTCCGGTTCCTATAGTTGTGTACTCTGCAGTGAAGAGCGGCCGGATGACCCCCACTCTGCTGAGAGAGATGAACCCGTCGCTCCAGGTGACGGAGAACCAGGACCACTGCGAACCAGTGAGGAGGCCGACCGTAGGGACGACCTCGACGTCCTGTGGGACACAAGTCATCATAGTGCACTTCTTCCGGCCACATATTTACCAAGCAATCGTTGAGTACAGAGCGACCTCCTGCCGGGCATGTGCCAATGTCCAGTACGAACTCCAAGTGTCTAATTCGAGGTTATGAACTGATCATACCAGGGGCCTGCGTTACAATTGGTTTGCCGGCGTGTTCCATAGGTGGGAGAGAACCGTTCACTCAGAAGGACTAGAATGCTCTTTTCGTCTATTTGGTTTAAGGACGTGTCCACGCTTAGTTCATAATGTGCCACTGTAGCCTAGGGACCGATGGTGATAGGGACAGGTGTAAAGAAGTTTGTCTCACGCCGTGGTCTTCGTTGTCTTTGTCATCGTTAGTGCTGTAGTTGTCATCGTCGTCGTCATGTCGGTCGTCAAGGGTAGGGGGCGGATTCTCCGATGACGACAGATAATAGTAATGTATAAACTGGTAGTTTATTGACATGGAAATTTACTACCCAGGTATCTTGGTAGTTAAAATACAATCATTTGGGCGAATAATATAACAAAGATTTCTAATTTTTCTATTGGTTTTGTTGAATGGTGTTTGTAGTGATCTACTGTTGCTAGCATATTGGTGTGGGCATTACCCCCCACCTCCACCTCCACCACCACCAGCCCAGTCCCATGACGTGATGCACTCACCCTACTACCTGCTGATACGCCAGACTGTGTGTTGCCGAGTGTGATCTCCAGCCCGACGCCCCAGTCGGCGACCTGTCTGCCGGTCCCGGGCGTCGCGACGGCGCTGAGCAGCAGGCGAGCTGTGGCGAGCGGCCACTCCTCGGGGTTCCACAGCTTGAGCGCCACGGTCAGGTTGCCGGCACTGGCGTTCAGCGAGGTGAAGTGAATGTGGCGGTTAGCGGTGTCGTGGCCCACCGTGTACACCATACAGTCTGTGGGCATTGACGAAATAATTTGGATAGCTCGGAATTGTTTTCACAACATAACAACTGTCCCAACTACATTCACGCTAGCTCAGTGTGGACCTAGCACAATAGTTTTATTCATACTACCCCCACCATTACCTCTCGTGAAGCAGGTGGGATTTGTAAGGTGAAGTAGCTGGTGAAGCTCTTCTGATAAGCCTTCAGGTCAGCTAGAGGAGCAAATAAGGTGACTTAAAATAATGCAGTATGATCATCGTTAAAATCCAATTAGCATTCGAAAATTTACCGAATGGTTTATAAAGTATATTGTATTGAATGTATTGTTATTTTCCCGTCCACGGGGTGGGAAGGATGATGTAGGTCAACAATACTCTGCAGCCTATGTTTATGAAGTGTACGTGCTTGTATACACCCACTTTCACAAATGCACCATAACAGTCCACTAAGTCAAATTCGTGAAAAATTGTTGGCGTACATATCAAATTGCAATTCCAATTCCTCCAAAATTCATAGTTCCAACTCTTGAAACAATTATTTATTTCACGAACGCAAATTGAATGTAAACGAGTCTTTGAATCTGATTTTTTAATTGTCAGACGAACACAAAATTTGTCAGTGATTGTCGGTCCAGTACAGCCTAATACCAAAGAACATGACTAATCTTTGCTAATACCTACCAGAAAATTAACAATATCACGAATTTTAGAGATTTAATGGAAAAAAACGCTTTTATCTCGGAGGCATGAACAGCATTTTACCAGAGTCGATATGCATTAGGTAGAAATGCGTCACGCATGCTACAACC
>JAMZAV010014722.1:0-13313 GCA_024449915.1 Sweltsa coloradensis | reverse complement strand
AAGTTTTCCCCAAAATAGAAAGTTAATTTAATGAGCATTTCCCTAAAAAAGAAAAATGCTCCTATATAAGATGTCCCCATCTACCCCATTTTTTAAATTTTTATGTTGCTGTAACGGGGCCCAAGACGGGAAAGGGGGAAGAAATGCTTACAGGCGTGAGATATTTCATACGCAGGGGGCAGGTGTGACAAAGTTGGACAAGTACGAGTAGTATGATAAGGAAGACAGGGGGAGTAGAGAGCCCTAAAGTTCAAAGATGGGAAAGGAGCGACACGATGGTTGGAAAATTAGGAATAATGGAGAAGAAAAAAAAACCCAAGACAAGCATTTGAACTAAAGAATGATATGAGAAAGGGGGAAGCCCTCGAGATGGGTGGCAAGATCAAGTACAGGCAGAGTGGGGGAGAGAGGAGGGAGTGGAAGGGGTTTTGAAGAGAGAGAAAGATGGTGGGAGGACAGGAAAAAGTGGGGGGGTTTGGGGTTTTCGACAAGAGAATGAGGAAAGAAGATGAGGTGCCAGTTTGGCAGGCCGGTGTGATGGGGTGATGCCAAAGATTTAGGTGGAACACCCCTTTACCCAAAAAAACGATGTTGGAAAAAAGTGTATTTGATTATATATATATCATAATTGAAGATATATCAAGCCCAGCTCATTTTATTTTCCAACCCCATTATTTTTTTTGGCGTGGGGGGCAAGAACCACATGAGGACATATGTTAAAAGTTCACCTTTATAATTTAGAAAACACTTTTTCGAGTCTTCAATAGTCTAGATAAAAATAGCACTCATTCTTTAGTATGCATACAGGTTTACCTTTTTTAAATTTTGTAGTTATTCACAAAAGTTTGGGCTTTAAAACACTGGTTACAGGGAACATTTTGCAAAAAAGGGAAATAGACTAAATTTAAGTTGGAAAAAACAGACGATAAAACAAAATTGATTGAATCGCTACGGACTTCACGGCGAAGGCATTAAAAACCCAGCATTCATAAATAGTTATAGCACCCCAAACCCCCAGCATAAAACATAAGCCTCTCCAAACCAATGAAAACAATAAGAGAAACTATATTTTGAGCAACTTACAGTCACTTCAATTTCCCCTTTGGTTTTTCCTTGCCCACTGCGCCGGGAGTTTGAGTGATCTCCGCTTGAAGGAAACCCGGTAGTAGCCACAGCCGTTCCTCGGCGCAGAAGAAAGGGCCGGCTCTGAGGGACTGTTCGACGAGCCCCCTTTTTTTTCATCGGTAAAACTCCTGGGAATTTAAACCAAAAAAATCAATAAACCACTAAAATAAAACATTTGTAGAAGAAACAATAATATAACAATGTTTGGACGAGTGAGGTAGGCGAACGGATCCTCTATGGAAGGGGTTTTTCGACACTCTTTGTGTTTTGATGTATGTTGATGTAGTTGATGTAGTATGAAATGTATGATGTATGTATTAGTATGTATGTATGTATGTATGTATGAATGTTGTAGTATGTATTATGTATGTATGTATGTAGTATGTATGTATGTTGTATGTATGTATTTTGTATGTATGTATGTATGTATGTAGCACGGGCCAAACTTGGTCCTTTTTTGAGAAATTTCACCCCAACGTCAAGGGGACCAATAGATAGTGGTTTTAACAGGACAGAAAAATTGCAGGAACCCAAAATTTCAAAAAAAAAAAAAAAAAACAAATACTACTTTATTTTTTATATTTAAAATTTTGCTTTGGAAAAAAATCCCCCAATGAATTTTGGGACAACTGACAAAAATTTCAGAACTATATTCCGCCCTGCCAATTTAAAAAAATTAATTACTGCAAAAAATCGTTTTTTTGCAGAGCTTACAAATTTGGATTTGTTTTGAGGAGCATAAAAGAGGATGCAAAACATACGAGTCGAACTGGGTTCATGTATGGCCCTTTTCTAACACATTTAAAATTTTTGGTAGCTTTAAATACTTTGGATTTGGCGATGTGATTTTTTTCATTTTTTTGGTGTCGCCCGCGTACACGTGCATAGCGATTAGTGGCAGAAAGTATCGACTTGCGACTCATCATGCTAGCTGCAGCTGCAAATGCAAAGTGGTACTCGCTCACTCGTCCCAATGACTTTGGCGTTTTCCTAGTATTTTTAAAGAGTTTACTAGAATGATAGTACTGGAAAACATTGTTTAGAAAAAATCATAAACCGGGAAAACGAATAAAAATCGTTTTCAGGGAAAAAATTTAAAAAGACAGTTTTTACTAATTTAGTTACACAACGTCCATCCACATAATTTTTGGGGCGACCCTGTAAAGAACATATTATGCGACTCTGTTTTGCAGTATTTTTTTCGATCAGAAAGGGGGGTGAGCAAAATAAAGCTTGTGAAAATACTTGCTTTATAATCTCTTGGGTTAGGGTAGAAATGATTGAATTGCCCAAGCTCATGTGTAAAGGGTCGACATTTTAGATTTTTTTAGAAAATTTTAAACCCTAAAATATTGTTATCAGAATTTTTTTTATTTGAAATTTAAAAGGTAAAATTAGTTATAAATTGGGTTGCAAATAAAAACTATCCCACAGTGAAAAAAAATTTTTTATGTATTTTAAGTTTAATTTTTAAATAAAACCACAAAATATTAAAAATCACTTTTGAGATATTGTAAAGCTTCTTGGGATATTAAAAAAAACAGTGATTTGCCCTGTTTACAAATGATGAGTGAGTGCAGCGAACAAAGTCTACAACCCCAGGCTAGGGGGTAGGGGCACTCACTGTGAGAAGCTGTCTGTCTGTCATTTGTTCGGCCCCCCTCCCCCCGAACGGCCAAAACAGTTGAGCAAAATTTTAAACAGACACCCAAACCAGTTAACTGAGAACTGTAAAAATATGACAATGGGAAAAGTTGCGATTTAAAAATCTGCAAAAAATTAAAAAAAAAAAAAAAATAGTCTGAAATGGTGGGATTTAATTTTAAGGGGACAATGCTTTTGTTCTAAAAAAAGAACCTTCATTTTTTTTAATGTAGGGGGGGCCAAAGGTGTATCAAATCTTGCACGCCAAGGTTAAAAAAAATTTCCACTCCGAAAAACCATGCAATTTTTACCGTTTTTTGTACGGCAATGTTTTCCTTTGTCATTTAACAACAATAGTAAAAACTAGTACGGTCCCTTTATGAGGTAATGAAACTGTCACAACTCTGGGTCTAATACAGCCAAGATCGTTTTAAGACGAGAGACTGATCCTTAGAAAAGAAAAGGTTAGAGTAATTTGAAGATTTGTTGAGGACTATTTTAACGTAAGAACTCACCCCCACACTCGCCTTTCGTCAACACAGTGGGGTTTTTTTGATTTCTTTGGAAACGTTTATAAAATTATATGATTTACACAGAAATGCATAATAGTTTGGATCTTTACTGCCCTGCACAATAGAAGTATTATTTTATTTGAACAATAGACGTCTATTTTAGTCGGGGTTTCCCCTTTTTGGACCCCCCCCCACCTCCTTGGGGGACAAGGAAAATTGCTCCTGCCCTTATAGGTCAGCGCGCCATGTTCGTCTATAACGACTTTGCTTTTTCCCTAGATATTGAATTTGAGAACAGTGCCCAGTAGCCCCAAGTCAACATATGTCATAGCTAGCAAAAAAGGACTTGAGGAGTTCTTATACCTTGCCCTCTTCCCTGTGGTGAGCGTTGTGTTACTGCTCCCTTGGGACCTTTTTCTGGCTCGGGAGGACAAAATGATTTTCCCTTCAGTGGGAGCCCCGAGCAGGGCAAGCAATGGCAAAAGGAAAACAATACATCAACTTAAAAAAAAAAAAAAAACACCTTTTATTTTATTAAAAATTTTTTCAACATATAAGAATTAGGGCTGGGTTAAAATAGGCATTTCAATGTCGATTTGTGGGAAATTTTTTCTAGTATATATTTTTACTTAATATTGAAATTTCAAAAAAAAAGCTAAATAAATGGAAAGGAACCTGGGAATATATTTAAAAAGAGGATATGAATTTTGGGGGGGTAAATTTAAAAACCCTTTTATGCTGTAAGTACCGAAAAAATAGGCTTTTCTTCAAATTTTTGGTTTTATTTTTGGGGTTTGGTGAAGGTATTGGGTCTTACCCCAAAAGCGCGAGAACATAAAGTCGAACGTACATTGGGAATACGACCTTGTCAACCCTTTTAGCCAATTATTAATGTCAGCAGTGGGGGGAATGTGGTCTTCAGATAGGGGGTAGACAAATTAAGATAAGGGCCAATATATATCCTTTCAAAAGATGGTCAACTTGGGATTTGTCGATCACTTTTCTATGTAAGCGGGCTTTTGGAAATTTGGAAAACACAGGCATGTGATTTGCGTGTGTTTTGTGGGTGCCCAATGCCCTAATGCTTCAAACAATAATACCCCCGACCTGCACATCATGTACATTTTTCTAGGGGATCACCACTCTGTTGCTTATGTGGTTTTCAAACGATGCAACCCCCGCAGCAGCCCGCTAGTTTTGGGTGCAGACTACCCTTCCGATACCTACCCCGGGTTTTAGCAGCATCCTGCTGCCAAAATTTTTCTTAGCACATGTTTACCTGACGCGGGCAAGTGAAGGGGGGGAAACCAACCCCACCCCAACATCCTCCTACCATCGTCAACAGCCCTCAAGCGTCTTGAACCACCGAGACATGACTCCCCTTCCCCCTTTTTAAAAAAACAAAAAAATAGCGTTCTGAGATGCGCAGGCTGAAAATATCTTCCTGGTCTCTCCCCTGTCAAGTCAAAGTGCCAAGGGCCGCCCCACCACCAGTTTAAATTGCAACAGTAGATGGCACGAAGGGTTTGCCGCTTTCAAGCTATTCCCTCCGCATTGGGGCAATTCAAACTTCGCGGGACAAGAAACCAAATTGTATTAGAAAATAAATTTTCGACATGCTATACAGAGCAAAATGTAATTTTTTTTACAGGGTAACATTTCCCCATAAGTCAGTTGCCATGATTTTTTTTAAATCTACTCGGAACATTTATGAATTTTTTTAAATTTATATATTTTTTTTTTCAAAATAATAAACTTTTATAAAAATTGATATTAAATTTTTATTTGAATCGATAGTTGAATGCATGTAATTGCCCAGCCCTTTTTAAAAAATTGTTACAGGTTTTTAGAAAAGGGCATGCCCTAATGATAATAGAGTTTTATAAAATTTTGAGATTTATCTGTAAATATGAAATTTACTATTGACAAAATGAAATAGGTCTACACCAAATTTGTATTTTTTAAAAAGAAAAACTGGCAACAGTTAGCATAACCTACAGGAAGAGCATTAAAAAATTAACAATCTTCCCTTGCTGCCCTCAAAAAGTTTTAAAATTTACCTAATCTCTTATTGCTTGCGTATTGAATTTATGGCTTTTTTGCACTGTGAATCTAAATTCAACAAACCCCGTTTGACTCCACGCGATATATTCACAGGATCAAATCAAAAAATAAGAAACAGCCACGAAGGCATAAGTTGCCTTATTTAGGAGAAAAATCGAAAAAAAAAATGGCCAAGGGGGATATAGTTTTAAAAAACGGTTACTTTAAAATGTTCTTGCATTATTTGTCATAATATTTTTTCCATTGTCAGTCCAAAAAAAGGCCCGGGGTTCTATAACCCATGTTGTGGTGAAGTGTACCAATACAATGTTTTAATCTAGTATTTTTGATATTATCCCCCGTTTTGTTAATCTAAAGAAATTTTAAATTAACTACAATTTTATCATATATTTGGAAATATTTTACATACAGAATTTTACAAATATATTTTGTTTTATTGCATCTATAAACAAATCCCAGTGTAGTTTTAATCGTATATCAAAAATTTTTGTTACTCATTACAAAAAGTGAAAAAAACTCTCCGTAAAAAGGGTCATCTCATATGGAAGGCAAAAAATTTAAAAAATACACATTTCTTACTTGATCTCCTTTCCCAGCAATTGACTGTGACTTTTTTGTGATGTTTGCGAATGCCCCATGATATAAGGCCATACTCCACCGTCTATTTGCTTCACGGCTTTTCATTTCTCCCAGGGTGCCGGGTTTCCTCGCTGAGACCCCTTTAAATAGGGGTCGCAACAAGGTCAAAAATTGGCAATTTTTACCAAAAATATTTACCGCTGTTGAATATTTTCAAAATTTTCAATGTTTTGAAATAAAAAAACAGTTAGTACGTTCCTTAGGGCGTTTTTTGTATTTTTTTTAATGGAATAATCCCCAGAGTATTTTCGTACATTAAAACAAGGGGCAAATACAAACAACTAGAGTGTGTCTTGTAAGTGGGACTTTTAGCACATTTTTTTAAACTTTTTTAAATTTAATTACCACTAAAAACTCTTAATTTGAAAACCCCAAGTTTCATGGAGTAATCTTCAAAATCTAGTCTCCATTATCTTAAAAAAATTTTAATTCACGCAGATATAAATTGTAATTACAACTATGCTATCAGGTTGGTATTGGAAATAAAAGACAGCTTGAAGGGGAGTAGATAAGAATTAATACCAAATAAAATTAAGGGGAGGCAATGTATGAAAAGCGGAAAACGGGGGTGCAATGTAGAGGGACTTACCAAGTTTCCAAGGGGGTAAGGTTGTCAGGATGAGATTTGTTTGCGAGGGGACCAAGTAATAAAAGTGTGATGAAAATTAAATAAATTGTAAAATCTGAGAAAAGTGCCAATTAAAAAAATAAGCCCCTAAACTGGGAAAGTTTTTTTCCAGAATTGTAAGCAAATCACCTAGGGAATGAACTAAAATTGTTCATAATAAAAAAAAACAGTCAGTTTGTATCTTTTTATTTTATAGATTTCACAAAAAAATGAGATTTAAATTGAAAAAAAGTGTCTTAACTAATGTACAAAAATGTTGATAATTCTTTGAGAAATTTTTTGAATCCAATTTTTAATTTTTTTTAGTGAAAAAAGGCCAATTCACTTGACATAGTACAACTGATTTGTACTAAGCTTTTTTGGAAATTTGACAATATTTGCTAGTCGGAGTACGGGATTTTTTAGCGAGTCTGGTAGGGTTTCCCCCAAAAATCCAGTTTTCTCCAGTAAAAGTATGCAGGCAACAAATCGAGTGGATGGGGCACCCGAACCCCATCGTTCCAACTTGCCTAAAGACATTTAAAAAGGTAATATGGATGCTGTAAAGCTGGGTACAGTAATTTTACATTTTTTTTAGTCAGAGATATCCAGGAAAGGGAAAAAAGATGGGGCAATAAAGAAGTTTTTTACTTACGTGTTCTAGGTGCATGTGTCAAGTGTTTCAAAAATAATGTTTCAGATGCAAACATCAAAATATAAAATTATCAAGATAAGGTAAATAATATTTTGTAGTATTTGAAATAGAAATGCTTTTAAGTTGGGACTGCGGGTCACTTTTTGGGGTTCGATCCAACTATAAAGGCACATAAGGAAAACTCAGTAAACATGCGTGTGTGAGTGACCGGGGATGTAGTACCTAGTATAGTGGTGAGTATGGTACCTTTTTAAAAAATATCACTGTAATAAAACTACAGCAACTCGACCTTTGCTACTCTCAAGGGGTTTTTACGCCCTTGGATTGGGATCTTTAAAAATCCCAAAAAAGTGGCTAACACGTTTACCCGGGTGAAAATGGGGGTTGTTGTTTTAACGTTTTTTTGGGGGGGGACATAAGCTCCTATCAGCATTATAGCGATGAACAAAAATTTTGGCATTGGGCACAACGACCTAGTGAAAAAATAATTTAGAGCAATAAAGTTTATTACTTTTTTTCAACAAACCAGGTCTTCCATCATAGATACTGTATAAGGGAAAAGGGTTTTCTAAATAAAAAAACAATTCATTTACAATTTCTCTTTTTTCGGGTTGTACAAGTACGATTTTTTTGGCCCGGGCAGTCCAAAAATTTGTATACCAAGGTTTTTTCAGAACATCTTTTTCCTTTATAGTATGTATTTTAGATGGAAATAAAGGTGGGTGAACTTGAAACCAAATTTTCTTTTTTAAAAAATAATAACTTTTACAAGTAGTGTATTACTTACAACATGACGGTTATGTGTGTGTGCGTGGTGCGTGCACGGTTTTTTCTAAATTTTCCCTAGTGAAATGCACGAACTTGAACCCGTCAGTCCCCTTCCTCATCCAGGAAGTTTCTTTCTCATCTAGCAAGAGTTCTTTCTGGCATTTTCTTCCGCACCATAGACACAATTTTGGCTCCCTGCGCTTGTCTTCATGCAACATCTCTCCAAGCGGCACCTAAAGCCAAAAAACAATACAAAAAAGAATTGGAAAATTTGGCTGGTTGGCGAGTACAGTATATGTAAAACATCAATTATTAAAAAAAAATTTGAGGTAGCACTTTTAAAAATTATAGCTAAAAAAAATGTTTTCAGAAAAATAAGAACTTAATTTAAATTTAAAAGGGAATATCACAACCCCCAAAAGTGCAGTGAAAAACCTTATTGCTATCTAATTTTTTTTTTTGGACATTAGAAGAAACATACAATATTTACAGTTAAAAAAAGTTTCCCCCCGTGTTGTCCAGGTTTAAAATTTATACAAAAACTAAGTGAAAAAAGTCAAGAAGAATTTTTATCTACCGGTACCAAATTTTACTAGGGCTAGACCATTTAAAAGTATATGGCCCATATGGTAAAAAATTGAAAACCAGCATCCAACACAACATGTAGGCAAGGTTGATGTAAAAGGGTTTTTCATAAAACATTCGCAGTTAAAATAGGCACTTCATAAAAGTGTTTATTTTTAATTAATATAATAATAATAAAAAAAAAAAAAAAATTAATATTATTATTTAAAAATTTATAAAATATATATAAAATAAGGTATTCAGAAAAATTTATGTTTAAATTTAGGGTGCCAACTTCAAATCATAATACAATACAATATACATAGAGCCTATTGATTTTTTGAGAAAAGACCCATTACCAAACTTGTTTAATGATTTTTCCTATTCTGTAAATTGAAAGGGGAAAAATGGGGGGTATATATGTACGGTGGGTGGGGAAGTGCAAGTATGTCGCCCCCAAACCCCTAACAACTTGCACCTGCTATAATAAGCCAAAAAAGCAGATAAAGCCTGCATGATTTCCATTCAAGATGAAAAAAATTTCTAGCACCAAACCCGACAAATGGTTATATATCTAGAGTCTTTGACCATCCCAAAACCAATTTGTATTTTACTAAAATTCCCTAAAAAATTTTGATATATGGTTAAGTACCATGGTAAAAAGGATATTTTTTTGGTGGGTAGGTATGACTTGCGACCCCCCGCCAGCGCCGTGGGGGTTGTGACGTAAGCTTGGAAAAGGGAGGCCTGCCGAGCGCTTGGCCCGCACCCGCACATGTTTTAAAATTCATGCATTTTAAGACGGACGTTTAGGAAATTTAAATTTTATTTAATTCTTTTTTAAAGACACCCCCAGCTTTCCCAATATGTTCTTCATCCCACATTTTGTAAAATATTTTCTTGTATTTAACATGTTATGCAGGTTTTTAGAAAACAACCTTTGTTTCACTTTTCATTTCCTTCAAGCCAGTTTGTGTTCATTATTAAGGAAAACGGATGTAGTGTATTTCGGGTAAAGTGTTGGATTTGGGGTTTCTTTTTTATCGTTTAGTATTCTAGTATTTTGGGTTTTTTTATCATTAAAGCATCGTCGGTTTTTATTGTTTAGGGGCTTCTTCAGTGATTAGCATAACTAGCTCGCGTTAACGTCAGAACAGTATTTTTAATCGTTTATGTAGCCTGCGAGACAATTGTGATCCGGATGTGATGTGTTTTTGTTTTGTTTTTTTTTTAAATTTAATTTAATGGTACCCAAATTTTGGGGGTGTGGACTAGAGTGATGTTGAATTTGAATACTAGTTATTCTTTTTTTTGCTGCACTTTTCTAAACAAGAATGAAAATATTATGATTGTGATTGGTAAAATGAGACTTTGGAAGGGAAATTTTTTTTTTGCTTTTTTTGTACGTTTGGTGAACAGTATATTATGCATGTACCTTTTTTTTTTTTGCTATATCATTTTTGAAGTGTTTCTGCATAATAAGGCAACAACGTGGCATGACAGACGTTTTTTTAATAATGATTGTTTTTGTGAGAAGTGTAAATTAAAACGAAATGATTAACTTTACCACATTATTTAATTTGCAGCATAAGGGTTTTTTCTGTCCCGTAACGGTTGTAATAATAGAAAAAATAAAAACAAAATAACTTTTCAAAGCCGTAAAAACTTTTTCCTTTCTTGTCATTTCCAAAGGATAAGTTCTGTGTAAAGGTGATTTTCAATTATGTAAACGGGCCGAAAAATTTCAATGTAAAAACGTCAGTTTTTGTTTAAAACATTTGAAACGAACGTTCAGAACGAAAGTGACAACATTGATTCTTTTTTTCTGCAGCCGGGATCTATGATTTAACAATTATACATACGTTTGGTGAGTTAAGCAAAAATTAAAACATTATATTTTAAATATTACATAAAATGTGACTTTGGGGGATATACTATTGTGATTTTATTTTTAATCGGGTTCCCCAAAGCATGTTATTTGTAATTTTATTGCTCAAAGCTAGTTTTCCCCTTTCAATTTCGACTGACCAGTTGACGCTTCGATAAAATAAAATGCTAATTAACGAAAAGGGGTTTAAAGATGCAAGACAGCGCTGTTTTACAGATGGAAAGAAGGCTGGGGGGTTTTATTTTTCAAAAGTCTTTTCCCCAAAACTACCAACAATGATTAAGGTTTTCTTAACAATAAGAAGGAAGTAAAAAAATTAAACACCCATTATGAACACCACTGTTGTTGCCATAAATGTAAAAAAACCAAATTTTTAGTGTTTATTAGATTTTTCACCTGAAAACTTTAGTTTGCAATGTGTTTAAAACCTGCGTCCACCCCCCGGGGGTGGGGGTGTTCCAAGATGAGGGCGATGCGCAAAAACCGACTAAACGCGTCTGCGGGAATGCCAGACCTCAGAAAGGGAAAGAAATCCTTCGACCAGGGTTAAGTACAATATAAACAAATACCTATTCTATTTCCTCAGCCTTGATAAAAAACATTTCCCAGTGTTCGTTGTGAATGTGTGTTTGCCGCATCCTGATGGTACACCTCATTGTTTTAGGGGGGGATGGCGGAACTGGGGAAATTTAACTTCTCCGGCTGGCCCTGTCCCTTTTTGCAGCAGTGAACCCAAATATGAGATTCCAATAACCAGGACGCTCGGACACCAGGGGGATGAGGCTAAAAAACAGATAAATTGTTGGTGGGGGTTTATGTCTGGTTGGAAATCTACGGATGACTTAGAGACATCTCAAATTTATGGTTGTAGATTTATTTTCACATTGAATCGGTGAGTAATTTTTTTGGAATAAGACTTTATGGGGGTAAAACGTTCCCCCGGGGAACAATTAATTTCCTGGACCGCGGTTTACGTCACCTAAATGGTGCTCCACGTGGATGGGTTGTTAAAGGGCCGAACTCTAATATCTATGCGCTTCGAAGTTATCAACTTTAACAAACGCAGGGGTCCAAGAACTGTTATTTTTCCAACTTTCATTCTATCTGACAAAGGGTTTCCTCGTGGGGTTTTACTTCTAAAGCTTTTTTTTTTTGGGGTTTTCCTGCAAAAAAGGGCAGTAAGAATACTTGGAAGTGCTTGTACCGAGAAAGTTCAGGCATAAATTCAAAGGTGAACATTTTTTTGAAAAAAATGCTTATCTTTCAGTGCTCTTTGCTTTCTTAAAGGGTAATCCTAATCATATCAGAACAGTATTTAAATTTATTCCCCCATTTTAATACGAAAAAAAAGGACGGGTTAAATTACCCCCGGGACTAAAAAATAGTTTTGTTAAATTTTATTCGCCTGTTTTATGGGTAGGCCTATTTGTTTAAAATGGCTTTTATGTAATTTAATACTAAGCTAGATATAAGCTGATACAATAATAGAGAAATAAGATATTACATAAATAGATAGTGTAAGATCTAAGTAAATAGTACAGATATATACATTGTCAAGTGATACTAAAATAGATGTAGCCTAATACAATGGGTAGAATATTTAAATAGATAGATATTATTAGGCATACAAAATTTTACAAATTTATAAGAACCAGGGGAGGAACACTAGGTTTGATGGGTGTTGGGAAAGACCTTGGGAAACACATATTCTACGTAGGCAGGAAACTGTTGAATAATATACCTAAAGAGTTCAAAATAAAAGACGTGGGTAAATTTAGAAGTAAAGCAAGGCAGTTCCTCCTTGACAATCCATTCTATACCATCGGCAAGAAAGGGCCCGGGAAAACTAACAAACCTTGTGAATAGTGTTGGGATCTCTCCATTGCTTCTCTCTTCCTCACAACTGCAATTCTCTTAGAACTGTGATGCCGTTGCGAGTTGGTTGTTGTTATTTGATCAGTTGCATGTTGATTTATTTATTGGCAGAACTTTGCCTTTGTATATAAGTACCTATTAAAGGACATCACAACCCTACGATTTCCCGGGAATGTAAACAACCTAATTTTTTCATGAATTATGCAGGAAAACTAGAAGTCGCTACCTAGTAACAATAAGTAACAACACACGATTTAATAACAATAATAATAGTGGATTCAAGCGCAAGCCCTAATCGTGACGTAAACATTGTGCACTCTTCACGTCATTGAAGACGGCCAAATATTTGACAAGTATGGTAGAGAACTATCTCTGTAGTCGAAGATATAGTGCTTCACAAGCACAATAAAGAACTATTTTCCCGTAGTCGAAGATATGTGCTTAGAGAAAAACGAAAAGTACCATCGTGTTCTGTGGTCTTTTTTCTACAAGCATGATGTAAAAACAAAACATGTTTTTTGAAAATAAAATTTAGTTTTGATTAATATTTAAATGTACTGCACAACACGGATTATAGTGTTTTATTGATGACCTCAAAACCAGGGATTGGAACCGGAACCGGAAAACCCCGGGAAACCCTTTGAAACCGGGTTTTATATTGTAGAAACCGGACCGTTTGAACAAGTGGTCTATGGAACCGGGACCGAATCGTTTTTTACACTAGTTCTTAAAAATTCTTAAAGGTTCCAAAATATCTGCTTTTAAATTTCAATAAAATTAAAATTTCAACTTTTTGAATGATATTCAAATAAAAAAGTTGAAAATGTTACTAGTATTGAAAAAATTCTTCACTATTCAGTTTTTGTGTGTACATTTTTTCTCCTATTCTGGGTACACCTGTCGATATGGCCCGGGCCGCAAAGACCTGTGCTGTTCAGCTTTGACTAGATTATCTCAGTAAAATTTTATTTT
>JAMZAV010014721.1:0-30650 GCA_024449915.1 Sweltsa coloradensis | reverse complement strand
TGTATTGCGATTTTTTTTATAAAAAATAATTTTTTTTTTTCTACATTGCGTCTCACGATTTTATAAGAATAATTTCGATTGCGCTCAAATTTACACTATATATTTATTCATAAATAAAGGTTCTGCGAAAAAATCTTACAATCGGATAAAGCATGTAGGTGTTATAAGTCAAGAATTGTTTTAAAAAAGAAAAAACCTGTAAAATTTCGATTTTTATGATAAATATTTTTTCAATTGCGCTCAAATTTCACAAAATTATCTTAATCATAAAATAAAGGTTCTGTGCAAAAATCATTAAAATCGAATAAAGCATGTAGGAGTTATAAGTCGAAGAAATTTTTTAAAAATTGAAAAAATCGTAAAATTGCGATTTCATGAGAAAAAATTTCCGATTGCGCTCAAAAACGGTGGCAGTTCTAAGTTCAGAGATTCGAAGGCCTCCATAAAATTTCATCGCAATCGGAGTATTGGTTTAGCCGGAATCGTGTGTGACAAACAGACAAAAATACAAAAAAAAAAAAGAAAAAAAAAGAAAAAAAAAAAAAACATTCCGGATTTTTTTCTCCAGTGTAGTGAAATGAAATCTTCGCTTCGCTCGCTACGCTCGCTACGCTCATCCAAAAACATTTAAAAAAAATACACACTGAAAAATTTGAGAAAAGAGTGTAGCATAGCCTCATTGACAGAGAATGGGGTAACCTAAACGTCTAATCCAGACATTTGCTGTTTTTTACAAAAAAGCTTTTGTTGTAGAACGATGTAGATTTTTCCAGTGAAATTGGTAAGTTTAAAGATTTAAATAGAAGAGAAGCAGAGGATCTACCGCATACAAATGTAACTAACTAGGAAAAACGCTTTAAGTCCCGCCGCGTTGTTTGGATGAGCGTAATTGGTGGCATTGAGCTGCCATGTGTTATGCAAATTTTCTGTTGTTCTGCGGAAAAATCATTATTAAATTGAAATTTTTTTTAAATTAAATTAAATTAAATTAAATTAAATAAAAATTTAACTTTATTTTTTTAATTTTTTTTTAATTAATCGTAATTGTTTAAAAAAAATTGTAAAATTGAAATTTGTATAAGAAATAATTTTCTCGATTGCGCTCAAATTTATCAATAATATAGTAATTCATAAAATTAAGGTTCTGCGAAAAAATCTTTCAATCGTATAAAGCATGTAGGTGTTATCAGTCAAAGAATTGTTTAAAAAAAGAAAAAAACCCGTAAAATTTCGATTTTTATGATAAATATTTTTTTAATTGCGCTCAAATTTTCACAAGAATATCTTAATTCATTAAATAAAGGTTCTGTGCAAAAATCATTAAAATCGGATAAAGCATGTAGGTGTTATAAGTCGAAGAAATTTTTAAAAATCGAAAAAATCGTTAAAATTGCGATTTCATTAGAAAAAATTTTCTGATTGCGCTCAAAAAACTTGGCAGTTCTAAGTTCAGAGATTTCGAAGGTCTCCATAAAATTTCATCGCAATCGGAGTATCGGTTTAGCCGGAATCGTGTGGACAAACAGACAAAAATACAAAAAGAAAAAAAAAAGAAAAAAAAAAAAACATTCCGGATTTTTTTCTCCAGTGTAGTAGAATGGAATCTTCGCTTCGCTCGCTACGCTCGCTACGCTCATCCAATGAAGAAGTCATTTCAGCAATTAAACGCCTTAAAATTAGAAGCTCCGCAACAATTCAAGAGATTCCATGCATAGTATTTAAGAAATGCGCATCAATAGTCGGATTATTAGCGTATCTAATTTCCCATTTCTTTCTTGTAGGTGATTTCCCAACACAGCTGAAATTGGCAAGGGTAACGCCTATTTATAAGGGTAAAGGTAAAAAGAGTGATAGGAATTCTTATCGACCTATATCAACTCTTCCAATTATAGGGAAAATTATTGAAAATATTTTACACAAGAGGTTATTACATGAAGTGGATGCATCTGAAGGTTTAAGTGCAAACCAGCATGGTTTCAGGAAAGGCAGGTCAACGCAAAGTGCCCTTCTAGCATTTACAGATTTTATCTATAAAGGGATTGATAAACGTAATGGTAAGGTTGGAGCTGTCTTTGTTGATCTTAGAAAAGCATTTGATTCAGTACCTTTTTTATTCTTTTAATCAAATTAAAAGCCAGGTATAAGTAAGTCCTTATTTGTTGTCAATTTTGGCGGATTATTTTTTAAAAGAAAAATGTTTATAAATCTTGCATAATATAGTTCAAAAGTATTCAATATATTTTGTGGAGTACCCTAAGGGTCAATATTCAATATTCTTTATATAGATGATATATCTACTATAATGGGAGGAATCAATTATATCTTATATGCTGATGACTTGGTCTTTTATTTAGAAGGTGTGGATGTCGAAGAGATCGTAAGACGTCTTCAAGAAGTTCTAAAGAGGATGAATGATTGGTTTAAAACTCAGGAACTTGATATTAATTATAGCAAAACAAAATTTTATGATTTTTCATAAGGCTAATGATAGAAGCATGAATGATATTCATTTGACGTTGAATTGTATTGGTAAGTTAATTTCTAGAGCAGTATGAATTTAAATATCTTGGGAGTTTTTATAGATTGTAATTTAAATTTTAAGAAACATTATGAATATGTATGTAATAAAGTATCATCAGCAATTGGAATTATAAGTAGAATGAAGAGATTTGTAACTGAGCGAATGATTAGGTTACTTATAGATTCTTATATTCACTCTGTTATTGATTATTGCTTAGTGGTTTTGGGCAGTAAGACCTTCTACTGAGTATGTTTGTACTCCAGAAGAGAATTGACCATCTGTTTGATTCATTTCCCTTGAGCCAAGATTTGCAGTCTGATTGTTTCACGATTGAGGAAAGGATGAAGTATAGCGTGCTGGTAAATACATACAAAGTATTGAAAGATATGTTTTTAGGTATTCTACCCAATATTTTTAAAATTGTTGATCGTGATAGAAATTCTACTTTAATAAACTCATTGGAAGTTCCTAGATTAAATTCTGAAGCATTTAGAAAGTCATTTATGTACAGAGGCGTATCCTATTAGAATTCAATTTCTTATGTATTAGAAGCCAGTTTCTATCTATTCAATTTCTTCTAGGAATTGTACAATTTAAAAGTAAAATTGAAGCAATGATAATGAATCAAAGAGCAAAGAATTGATTTTTTTTCTATTTATTTGTAGGTTATTGTCTGTGTATTTGTTGTAATGTTAATTTGCCATCATAAGTTCTTATTAATGATTTTGCTTTTCTCTTTGTTTGTTCATTATTGCTTTGATTATGATATAATCAATGTATTTTCAATTATATTTTTCTGCCTAGATTGTCTGGTTACCGCCCACTGATGGGCTTGCAACTTGAGTTAGGTGTCCTGTATCATTGCTGTGATCAGTTTTTGACATGAACAATTTTTAATAATTATATATCTGATATTATTATATAAGAGTCAAGATTTTTTTGGACTTAACTGTTATCAAGATTTGAACACAAAAATGGAAGATTGAATACAAGAATAAGATTCGCGTTCGGTGGTTTCTTCCGCGAAAGTTTTTTTGATTATACTCCCTGATTTGCTGTTCCTGATTTTTGTCAAACCTCATATTCGTTTGAGTGGGATCGTGTAATAAATGAGTTTTTTTCTTTTCGTTTTTCTTTTTTAACGTTTTTTCCCCCTCTTTCTATTTCTTTTTTTTTTCTTTTTTCCTTTTTTTTTAACTTTTTTTCTTTTCTTTTCATTCCCCACCCTTTTTTTATATTTGATTCATTAATTAAATACATTTTATATTTTTTTCATTGTTAACAAAATTGTTGTGTTTAAAATGCATTGTTGTTGTAATGCTAATATTTCAAATATGTACTTAAATGTAGTTTATTGTAGTTTCTGCATCTATATAATTAGATTTATTTAGTCGTCCTCCTTTGTAAATCAGTTTTTTATAATTGAATAGGATAGACGTGAAATAAATAATAAAAATAAAAAATAAAAGTTGACATCAATTAGTTGTGACTGAGTGGGTCGACTCAAAATCCGAATTTATTTATTTATTAATCGTTTCGATTATCGATCATAACTTATTTGAGAGGTAAAACAAAACATCGTCTAATGAAGATCCATGTCAGTATATCAGGACTATTTCTTCATGCCTGACAAGTCAAGTCAAGTCAAGTAATTCAAGTCAAGTCGTGAATATTTCACTTCTTATCTCTAGCTCTCCCCCTCACGCACTCAAACATGCAAACGATCAAAGGCAAGAGTGACACGCCTGTTTGCTAACACAACTTTTAAGTGTATTGGAATCCAATTTTCACTACGCCATATTGTATTTTATAAAAATATACACCCTCAGCTAGAATCTTGAAACTTCCAAACTTTCCAAGACTCTCCCCTCGTCGTTATTGCCACCCCTTCCTTGCAGGATATCACTTCCTATTATTCTCATATCCGGCGTTTAAAGTGGTGAAACACTTTTTCTAAGCGTGTCTCGTCAAGTGTCAAGCGCAGAAGTGTCGAGGCTAAAAGTCATTAATGAGAAACCACCGTTTCATGGCTTGCCCATTGAGACGAGCGTCCATTCCAACGTTGATACGGCTTCAATATTGTTATAGAACTGCTGAACCAAACTATACGTTTTGCCATTGTATTTAGTATAAACTTTGGGTTTTAACAGTTCTGGCTTTAGATTACGAAATATTGAATACAGTCCAAAAATCAACCCGGCCGGGATTTCTGGATTGTATTAAATATAATCCATTCCACACACAAGAGTGTGATTGCTTGCTATCAAAATTAGGATGTTATCGTTTTAAAAAGAAAAATATACAGTGCAATTCCAAACTTAAAATAATTCGTAAACATTTCAACTATTACCCAAACCAGTAAAATATACTCAGTTAGACATTTCACACAATTACCGCAATTTAAATTCTATGAAACTGTCATTGGTCTATTTTTCTTTCTATGAAATTAAATTGCAATATTGTAATGCTTATACTTACTGAAAAAGGCATCGAATAAAGTACTATTGTTTTTAAGCATGTGGGCCCAACATTAATTTCAAGTTATAAAAATCAATAAATTAAGTGTTTTTGTAGTAAGTGGATAATATATTCGTTGCAAATATATAAAAACATGTAAGCAAACGATAATCACTTAATTCCAGTCAATTACTTCCGACAAAGAATTAACAGGCCGGGGGTTGAGCCTAATCGGTGCGATGTAGGTAGTCTACTGTTACGGATAGTTGATTGGTCAATTCCAAGACACGTCCAGCTAAATGGGGTATCTCTAGCATCCGCACTTGGATTTAACCGTCAGCAAAGTCAGCACTTGCTGACGACATCCATGTTCGCGTTTCTTATTGGTAACTGCATCTGCGAATCCTGCATTAGAATTAGTGGGAAACTATCGCCACAAATTGGACGTACATTGAATGAATTTGTTAAAAGTAAGTAGGAGGAGCATGAAATATGTTTACACCAAATACGCGTTCATGTTGTTGTTTACGAGTCGTTGTGAAGATAACAATGTCTGCATGTGGCTTGCGGCAATGTCGTTCTTTGTTGTTGACGCGATGTTTCAAGATAATTTTAATTAATTGTCAGTTGAGTTAAACCACCAAGACAGCTAAACGTATGACGCCATTGTTGTGTGACGATGGAATTAGTTTTCAAATGGAATTCGTCGTGTGTGAAATTAGAGCTAAATAAAGTCACGCCCACATAATTAAAGAACAGCCGGTATCAGTAGACAACATTTTAAAAAATTTAATGAGAGAGTATGCTTTAAATTTCTTGTGTGATGGAGAATAACTTCGTGTGGAATAAGACCACAGGAGGCGGGGGGGGGCCGTTGTAGAATGTAGACGACGCTCACCGCAACCTCGCAGCGGTGCGTCCGCCGCGACGCCGACGCTTTAAACCGAGAAATTCCTTAAATGTATCGTCCTTGCCGGGGACTCAACAGGATGTTTATTGTGCAGTTACGAAGTTTTCGGCCGCTCGAATGCGGGTGGGGGGGCACTTCCTTATTTACTGGCTGATGAGCTGTGAACCTAATTCACTACCGCGTCCCCTCTCGCCATGTGGGAAACACTCAGCTTGAGGTCGACACTACACGTGTACCAGGAACCTACAGTCTGTAGGAAATATGGAGAAAATATTACAATATAAAAATCAAATTTATCTCCATTAAGTTGAGCCTCCTTACTTTCAAATTTGTAATAACGACGTGGAAGTAAACTTTCGTACTAATGAGTTGAACTATGGTACGTTACTTAGCACTACACAGTTTGTTTTGGTAAGCAGGTGGTTGCTACGTACTTTATTTGTGTAGTTAGCAAAAGGAATACACCAGTTAAGCTGTTCTGTTTGTTGTATTGCAATTAAAATGTATTTATAAGCAGTTGAATTCTGTTGCTAAGATGTTGAATATGTTTTAAAGTAGTTGAAATATTTACTTCGTATGTAGTTGGCCGATGGTTCTAGGCAGTGGTATTACTAAGCTGTAGTTGAACCATTGAGTATAGAACCATATATAAGTTTCCATACTCAATGGTTGAACTGTGTTACTAAGCACTGTAGAAACAAGTTATAACAATATCTTTTTAAAAAAGTAATTGACGTTTCTAGACATTTGAACTCTGTTGCTAAGCTGTTTTATTACGTTTTAAAGCAGTTGAAATATTTACTTCGTATGATGGTTATAGGCAGTGGTGTTTACTAAGCTGTAGTTCAACTGTATTGCAAAGCACATGGATTCCAGCTTTGCGAGCAGACATGGTAATTGTACGAGCTATTTATGGGGTCGTGAACCAACTACGAGTGTGTCCATCAGATCATTTAAATTGTAAGCTTTAATGTTAAACCAATTACAGAACGGCTTATTCTCCGATGCTTGAGTAATCTGACGTGAGTGGTAGGTCATCACATTAATTAAACATTATTTGACAGTGACTATTCTGAACTAACGCAACGATCAAAGACAGATAGATTAAATTCAACGTCCGTTTGACATCGAACTCGCTGTTGAGATGAAAGACCAGTAGTTGATTAAAAATGTTTACCCTTCGAAATGGAATCACTCGTTTTTTTCAATACATTTTCGAACAGTAATACGTTTCAATGGCGTCACCCCAGTCCCGTGACACTTAATAATAATGCTGACAGATTCAGTGGATAATCGAAATTTAATATTTAAAATGTCTGCACGTACTCAATATTCAATATAAGAGCAGTTCAGCACATCTGTCCTCACTAACGTTATTTCGTCACAGGAAGAAACAGAGGCAGACAGGGCGACGTGTGACTGCGAACCTATAAATAATGAATCTCTACTTTGTTGAGAGTAACATGTCTCAACGGTTTGTTCCTATTTGAATGTATGGGTGTTTCTTCACACATTCAGCTATAGAACCCACCCAACGCAAACACAATACCAACAGTCGAGTTTGAACTGTGATGCATTGGAACATTTGAGTTTTGCATTTTCGCCGGGGGAAATAATCAACAAACGGTAGCTTTATACAAAGGTTTGGGATGAAACCATTTTCATATGATGAAAACATTCATGGTGGAATATTAATTAAATTTGTAGGTAGGGTCTATATTTTAAAATTCCAGGAAATGTTAGTCCGCACAAACAATCATTGTATTTGTTGTTCCAATCGTTTCAATTATTCTGCAATGGGAATAATACATAGATTATTCCTGGTAGCTGTGTTAGTAACACAGTAGTACATTTGTTGTGCGTTCTACCAAACATTTCGTTATACAAACATTATTTGAATGTTGTTTAAAAAGATCAAACACTACCCCTGAAAACGTTTCAAAATATTACCTGTTTTTTCTATCATTCTAGCACTAGTGTTATTATTATAGTAATCTCTTTTTAGCATTCCCTTTGGCAGATACAATATTGTCTATTGATAATGGCAGCAGTTTGCATTACTTTATTGGAAATAAATACATTTTTTAAACAACAATCATTTCACGACTTTTAACTGGTAAATCGGAATCATCAACATCGGTCGATACAATTATCAACTCTCCAGTTGACATCTTGAAGTCCTATAATATTAACCCGAGCCAACTCAAGTATAAGAACAGATATCGGAGTAGGGCAAAGTTTTAAATCTCACTTCGGTGGATTCACAAATCAGATATTCGGGAGTTGCTAAATCAGTGGCGTGCAAGGAAAGCGCTCAAGACAAGAACACAGACTAGAATAGGGAAGAACCACCGAACTAAACTACGGCATAAAATCTAGTGGGTGCAATATACTACTACTACCATATATATAGTCACTCAACGATACTACTATAGTACTGTGACTTCTAAAGAACCAAGGGGGATCAGAGATTTGTTCACGTAGTGTGAACTGTAAAAATGGGAAAAAATATTTACTCTATTCTCCCTTGAGCTCAATGAGAGATCAAGTAGTCTGTTATCTGTGGCTAAAGCATCCCGAAAATTTAAAAAGATTTCCGCAGGAATGCCAAGTAATAGAGGTGTAGGGTCTTAGCAATGACCCATTGCTTTGCTTTTACACCCAAATAAGTATCCATTGCCAATGGATACTTATTTGGGTGTAAAAGTTATTGTGATGGTGTGTCCAAAGGCAGTTTTTTTTAATCACAGCTAGCTTTCGGCTAACAAAGTAAAAAAAAACTTTTTTAAACAATTAGTTGAGATTGTCAGTGGTTGGAGTCAAACGTGCATTACGCATTAAACATGAGCTACCTCTATCGGTTATATTGAATTTAGACTCGGAAGTTCTTCCCTCTGTACCAGGCGACACAAATCAACATTGTAAATTATTTTAGTTTATTTAGCCTTAGAGTGCTTTGTTGAAAAAACGCCATTGATTAATTCAACCACAGTACCAATGAAGAGGGCAGAATTCTTTAACCCTCTATCACACCCCAGATTCCCATACTCAGCATCCGACTCGATACCCTCGCAGGGACTTACGTGCACGTCTTCACGCGGCGGACGAGACAAAGCTTCAAGTACCCTTACCCCCTTTTGCCCTCCGGCAACTAACTCAAAATGTTCCCTTTGAATGTTTTTATGCATGTTTACGATATGAATGTGTGTGTTGACCCTGTAACTGTAATGGGCTACAGAGGGTCACACGTGCCCTGCATTAGCCTTCCTGCCATAGGGGCAGGTAAAAAAAATTATTATTAGTATCAAAAGTAGAGGATAGAATTCATTGAACACTATTACACCCTAAGTTTTCCCACACCATGGATCGTAAAGTATCAAACAATCCCTCTAATGTATTCCTGGTTCGAATCCTCGGTTGTTCACAAAAGTCAGGTTGTGTTATTCATACATCACCCACTCTTCTCGTTGCAAGATATGAGTGAAGTAAAGCTAAAACATCGTCATTTCGTCGTCCTTTCATAGAATACGAACAACAAAACTTTGAAACATATTTTCCAAAAGGGAAGCAAACTAGGCTTTTTTATTTGATGTAAATACCCAATAATCATTCCCCCTTTTCACTCGTCTGAGCGAGGTAAATATAACTTCCCCCTGTGCACCCTAGATCAAAGTTCTCTCAGCTCAGCAGCTGCTCTCTGCACTCGCGAGTGTTTTGTTTTCGCAGACACGTCTCCCTAAAGAAAGAAGTTGTTTCCTCCTCGAATCAGTTCGATGCAACATGGAGTGCAGCGCTCGCCTGCAGTTGGAGAGACCAATGACATTTAACATCTATAGTAGGCTAGATCCCCAGTCTCAAATAAGTACGAACAGGCGCGAGCGTACCAGATTGACACATTCAAGATGGCGATTTGGCGTTTCAATTTATTATGCTTGACATTAGGGATTGGTTTGATATGGTTTTAGCTTTTTTGCTGTATGGGAATGCACAAACAGAAACAATAAGAATTATTGCATAAGGGAATTTAGTAATATGCTCAAATGGCAACCTGACAGCCATCTTGAAAAATATTTGGGCTACAAATCGTTTAAAACCTACATTAACATACAAACTGACCTATTCAAGAGGCTTCAAATTTGAATGGGGATCTAGCCTACTATTAGATGTTAAAATCCACTGGGCGAGACTGTTTCCTAATTTAATCGCCAGACGTCAGCGCGGCCGCGACTAAATGAATGTAATAAAGTCGCGAAAAAAAGACGCGGGGACTATTGTTTATATGATATTATACAACGGTTGGTGTGAAAAAACGAGTGCAATTCATGTGTGCGTATAAATAATGTTGTGACGCAGTTGAAAGAGACGAAGAGAGTGGATACATTCATCGTAAAAAAAAAACGCTCAAATATAGCATATAACCTAAGTGAGATATTCCTGAAAATGCGATGTAAATATTCTTTTACACAATAAAGACCCAAATTTATTTACCTTTGCACTTCTTAACCCCCCGCACATTTATTTTCAACACGGATGTGGAAGCCAAAGTAATGCAAATCATGTTATAGGGCTAATTTTAAGCGAAAAGATATGGTTTGATATTTTTTTCAAACTTTGACAAGAAAATTAATTCTGAAAATTAATGGATGTATAGACTCTAAATACAAATGTATTTATGATTAGATTTAACCTTATGTATAAAATATCCTAGAGATTTTAATATCGAACGAATATCTCATACACCCAGATCTATGTCCAACCCCCCATTGCACGTAGGACTGAATGGACTGTGTAGCCCAGCAAAAGGTATAGTCTATACGATAGCGTGAGAAAGTCGCTGAAAAGGGGATGACAGAAGATGAAATCAATGGAAGGGACTACCAATAACATGTTAAAGTTTGAATTGCGTCCATCAGAACAAACACAATCGGTTTAGTAGAAATCGTTCTGTCACCTACTCGCTCGTTAAACACCCCTCTCTTTTTTAAATTGAGCCCTCCCGCGTCTACCTTTTTTGAATTCTTACACACTGATTCTTTGATTTTTATTGTACTCTTTATCAATCTCTCCCCACGGATTCTTTTTAACAGCCACCCTTATTATTTTTATTTCCATCTGTCAGGTAAAATTCCATACATTTCTTATTTATATTCCGTCTAAAGTTTAGGCCTGTTCAAAAGTTATTTAAAGTTTTTCGTTTCAAGCGAGCTCGACTTCCCTATCTCTTTTGATGCAAAGCATTTTTTTCCCCAAAAAAATTAACTACCTCAAGTAATTGGATGAGCGAAGCGAAGACTTCAATTTCACCGACCCCCAAAAAATTTAGCTCGGGTGTTTTTTTTTTTTTTTTTTTTTTTTTTCTGTCTGTTTTTTCGCTCTCTACCGGGCAAACGGCATATCAATGGTGAAGAACCAATACCTTCTATCTGCCAAAAAGCAAATTTGTTCAGGAGAGCATTAAAACTGTTTTAAAAAAGGAACTAGTTGGCGGGTGGCAAAATAGAAGATATTGATGTAAGGTAGTACTTACTATATGTCTCTTTTGGAGATATTTAAGCATTGTTAGATAGGAGCTCTTAGCACCAAAAAAATTCAAAATAATTTTCTGTTCCATAGACACCAACATCTCATTTTGGCAGAAAATGGCAGATAAAAGGTATTGGTTCTTCACCATCGATATGCGATCTTGATGAAAAATTTGACAGGACCTTCGTTTTTCTGAACTTAGACTTGCCACGTTTTTGGGTACAATCGAAAAAAAATATTTCTCATGAATATCGTACTTTACGATTTTTTTCGATTTTTAGTGCGAATATTTTCGTGCCATTTGGGCCAATTCTGATCAAACGGGTGGGGGCTACAACGTTCATATTCAAAATGGACATTAAGGTTATGGTGATGTATTGCTTTCTGAAAAAAAAGTTGAAAAAGTTAGCCAGAATCGAGAGAAATAAAGCTTTTAATATACTTTTTTTTGACTTTTTGTGCGATATTTTCGTGCCATTTGGGCCATTCTGACCAAACGGGTGGGGCTACAACGTTCATATTATACAGGGGACTTTAAAGGTTAGGTGATGTAGTCCCTTTTGAAAGAAAAGTTTGAAAAAGTTAGCCAGAATCCATAGAAATATAGCTTTTAATGTAAGATTTTTACGTTAAATAATAAAAAAATTAACAAGAAACAATAGAAACTTGACAACAATCACCTACAATGCGTCGGCAGAAAAACAAAGCACTTGGCAAAAGTAAAGATATCCCACGCAAACTAAAAACTTTAAAAAAGCTCATCCATTCAACCGCGGCGGGACTTTGGCGTTTCCCTAGTTATACATCATATGTGTTAACCCTACAAACAATCAGGTAGGAAGTTATGAACATCTTATTTTTGTTTTTTTGTTCCAGGAATTCCTGTTTATAAAACTATTATGCTATTACACTATACTATGTAACCCACCATACCTCAATAAAGTATATTATTATTATTTAATTATTATGTAAAATAAAGAATTTGTCAAACAAGTAATTTTAAAATGTTTACATGAAAAGACACGATGTTCCACTTACTTCATTTGATAATAATGTGTACATCTTTTTAAACTAGGGAGCGGAGCGCCCTGAGTGTCTCTCCATTCAACTCAAAGGACCCTCATTCTGTGATTATGTCTGTCTGTCTGTCTGTCTGTCTGTACGTCGAAAATTAGCCGAACCGCCGAACCGCTGAACAGATTGCGCTGAAATTTTTAACAAGACATCCGGTACGCGTTTACTGAGAAACTGTTAATAAAATCAGCTAGATCCTTGCGATTTAAGCTACAATAAATAAAAATGTGATTTTTTAAAATATCGGAGCATTTGTTTAATAGCAGCTAGCGGGACAAGACCTACTTGGTGGTAGTGCATTTAGCCTACCGCACGGAGGGTTGGGGTTCGATGCCCGTTAGTTAGAACATTTTTATATTAACACCCACATATTTTTTTGAGAGGGGTTAAATGGGAAATAAAAATTAGGTGATTTGGTTTGTTCTTGGAAATTTGTTAATGTATCACGCTAATACGTTTCGAACACGATTCGCATTTGAATGTTCAATTTAAATAGCTAGGGAAACGCCAAAGTCGTTGTTAACGAGTGAGTGAGCCAAGTGTTGAGTACCCGGGAACATCCTATTTCCTCCCATATACCCAAGCTCGTAATCCAGTGTACTGTACAGATACCGCACAAGAGTATTATTTACATTATTTTGTGTTATGACTATTTTCATTACTTTATTTATTAGAATAGAATAAAAATTATTATAATCATTTAAAAAATTTTTTTTTCTCCGACATTTTATTTAAAATGTATGTTGCTATTTAAAATTGTACAAATTTTATTATCGTATTAGTTTATATATTGTAAAAAATCAACTGCTTGAATACAAAAAAAAGACGGAGAATACTAAAACATGTTACAATTTAAAAAATAATTAACATAAATAAATTTAAATAGTGATTTCATTCACTTTGGATTTCACCTTTTTAAAGCAGATAAATCGATCAGAATATGTTGTGGAAGCAAATCCTTTTGAGTTGTACGTCTTATTGTTGTTGTTATTGCTTTTCCTTTAAATTAATTGTTTTAATTCAAATTATTCAAATCTTTAAACTCTCATCTCTGTAGTAGAACTATTGATCATACTCAAACAACTGTTAAAATTTAAAACCTTAAACAACATTTATCTGAAATTTTTTCCGTTTATCTTTATTTTTTCGATACAGTACCCATTTGATTAGAACAATGGAAAATCATTCAAAAGTCGATTTAGCCGCAGTGTAATTAATTTTTTGACCATTTTTTTATTTTTCTTTATTTGTCGCCACGTATAATGTGAGTGACCATCACTCCAAAAATGTTTTTTTGCATATTGACTTTTTTTTAAATAATCAAATTTAAATTCAATTTCAATAAAACCTTAATTTTAGGCAATTTCCCTTTAGATTTTGGAGGTAGACTTTATATAGGCGTATTCAGCACAAAATTCTGTATAAGAAAGTTTCAGAAACAAAACTCTTGCAATTTGTCCAGGGTCCAAAGCTTTCTTGCCTGGCCTACAGTAGGGGGAATGATACCGGGTACAATACACATGGCTCCCCTCACTCGTTTAACAACGACTTTGGCGTTTCCCTAGTCGTCTATAAGATTATATAGAGATGTCCCAGTCCTGAGTCCAGTATTGAACTGCGGCAAGTAGTGTGTTTTTGTAACAGAAGTACAACTCTCGATCCCTATGGACAAGAACTAGGTTTTTTTTTTTCTTTTTAATAACTTCTAACTTTGTGTGCTAAATAAAAGCTTTGCCCCTCGTTTAGTCCACTATAGTAACGATCTAACAAATCGTGGATCTTATACCTGGTTCATATTTATATCATAGCAATAAGGGAATAAGGTCACCTGTCCACATTTTAAATTTAAATTTGCGCCTTTGAGATTGATTTTTCCCGTGGCCATGCAGTTTTTAATTTCAGTGTAACGTAACAGATATACAATCAACAAGAACCTATAGATTAATGGTGTTTCCACAAAATGCTATAGCTACTTTACTTTAAAACCCTTTATTTTCGATGCAGCTGTTTCTAAAGTAACACCGCTTCAATATGGTTAGACATGTTGATTGTTGACGTTCCTAGAAGAAAGGCGTTTACAGGAGTGTTCGGAACTTAGCCAAAAACCCAAAGGGGGTTATCGGCATTAACACAGATCACAACACGCTACTTTCCGAGATACAAAGAGGGGACGGGAGGAAAATATGCTGCATCTTTGAAAGAGGAAGAGAACGTTTTAAAGGGTTCAGAAATAAATAAGATTACCATCACATTCTACTGAATATATTGCGCGTTTACATTATCTCAAGTATGCATTGCACGTGGTTTAACATAGAAATATTCAAACCATAATCCCACTTTACATGCATTGTTTGGTGGTGTGCCAAATATTAAACATACTGGTATCACAGCTTTTTGCAGAAATTGCATGGTGGATATTTTATTTTTCCCACTTTTAGATGTGTTAATTCAAGTGTTATGTTGACAGTTGAACTAAAATATCTTAAAACGACACAAATTATTCTTCCGACGGTTATGGAGAAGAGCAAATAATGAATCCCAAATAAAATGCCCAAGCAGATAATTAATAATGACAAACTTAATTCTTAGTTCACAATGATACGGAGATTTCTGAAACGTTATCATTTGGCAGTTAGCAAATTTGATAGATAGATAACTTTTTTCATCTTGGGCAGGCACATTGTACATGTTTGACTTCCGGAGGAGAAGGTGTATAGCCTAAGTGTAACTTACAGATAAGTATAATATGTAATCCTTTGTACTACAGAGTAATCATGTACATTTAAATAAATAAGAAAATTATGAAAATAAAATAAATTAATACAAATTTTAATAATTGTAACATTGTGGACTGTGAAATCTACACTCAATGGTGGTAAGAATAATAATTTATTGATGTATCTATACATTTTTTTGTGGATAAGCCAACATGTGGGAGGATAAAATAAAAGTGGAATTGAAAATAAGAATGACATTGATATAATATATTAATTTATGGAAGTATAACTGGAGAAGAGAATTGTTGAATGAGGTGATTTACAATTGGTACAAGATAATGGTACAGATGAAAGTATGAGACCCTAAGATATGGAGGCATATAACTAAAAATAGTAATCATATGGTTACAACTTACAATGTCAGTAGACTTTGAAACAGGACTTTAAAACAGGTGATATTCATTATTGCTGAATTTAGCTAGAAATAATTTGTTTATTATTTATTATTTATTAATTGTTCATTATTTATAATTGTTTATTATTTACATTGAGAAAGGGAGTCACTAACCGAGTAGAAGCTGTTTTCTGTGAGATATATTTTTAACTTGTGTTTGAAAGGGGGGCAGGGTGGGGGAGGTTTTTATGTTTTCTGGGGGCTTGTTGTAAAGGGTGGAGGCAAGGTACTCTGGGCCTAGTGCAAAAAGGCGCAGGGGGTGGGGCGGCCTATGTATGTGAAGGATGGCTCTTGTGTTGTGGCAGTGCACAGACGCATTGAGAGGGAAGAGGTTACTATTTGTGCGAACAAAGAGTGCAGCAGACTGGATGAGTGTGCATGCTAGAGTTAGATTTCCTAATTCCTTAAAGAGCTCCCTACAGGGGTGTTTCTGGAGACACCCGCCCAAAAATGCGTATCGCTCTCTTTTGGAGGATGAATATTCTATTAGCTTGGGGGGAGGCTCCCCAAAATAGCAGGCCATAGGATAAGTGAGAGTGGATGTGGGCAAAATAGACTTGCAATAAGATATGGGGGTGAACAATTTGATTGAGCTTACGGATAGAGTAGCATCCAGAAAAAAATTTTTTTGGCAACATGGTCAACATGGATAGACCAGTCAAGTTTTTCGGTCAATTTCAAGGCCAAGGACTTTTACACTGGATGCGCGGGGGATTATCTCAACCTCTCGATGAACTAGGGGACTAGCCAGTGGGATCTTATTGGGGGTGTGAAAGTATGGGTATACCCTTTTAGAGCGCGAGATGTAGAGTTTATTGTCTCGGCTGTAAAATGACATTTAGCCACTTGGCTGTTGATTAGGGGGGCAAGTGCCTGAGAGGGATGGAGTTTAGGTAGGGTTTAGCAAATGGCTGGAGTCATCCGCATATTGTGTGAGAATACCCTCATCCAGAAAGGTGCCTGGTCATTAAAAATATATGATATAGGCTAGGGGTCCGAGTATGGAACCCTGGGGAACTCCACAGATATGGACAGAGATTTAGAGCGGGGTTTTGGGGGACGGATAGACCATTGGCTGTCTCGATTTCGACTACTTGAGAGCGGCCCCGGGGAGAAAAAAGGAAATCCAATCTAAAGCGATCCCTCGGATGCCTAGGTATATAGCTTTCCTAGGAGAATTTTGTGTCTATCGTATCAAAAGCCTTTGCCTTAGCTATTCGCTCGGCCAAAAAGCATCTGAAGAAAATGAACTTTGCCTCGCCTACATCAAAATTTACAAACAATCAATACGTTTGTTCGTATTAGTTCATCTGGTGCATTTTAATGTACTCAACATATAAAATATCCATTTCAATTCATATGTCCAGTCATATGTATTCTCATAAAAAAAAATACAAAATTTGGAATAGACATGGAACAGTCATAGATTTTCAAAATTTTGTCTTAATCAGCCAGAAGAAATTCAGAGTTTTTATAGCAAAATCAAAAATTTGTGAAACTAATTCTTTGTTCAAAAATTATTTTCAAACCTATTTTTGGGAAATGTGTTATTGTAGAGCCCCCTACTTCTACTTTCGTGACATATGTTCAAAATTTTAAACGTTTCAGTCAGCCGAGCGCACAGCAATTTGCCGGGAAAACCCTATGTCCCTGGATCACTTTATGAAATTTTTACTGTTTCAACTGTTTTTTATTTATATTTGTTGTATATATTCAAACTGTTTTCTGTATAATATAACCATACTGTTCGATTAGCCTACATCAAAATTTACAAACAATCAATACGTTTGTTCGTATTAGTTCATCTGGTGCATTTTAATGTACTCAACATATAAAATATCCATTTCAATTCATATGTCCAGTCATATGTATTCTCATAAAAAAATACAAAATTTGGAATTTAAGCGGCTAATCGGTCTATCTCATTTGTATAGACGTGATGCATTTTTCGAGCCACGATCTTCACCTTTTCAAATTATTAAGAGTTTAATGAACCTTTTCACTGCTCTTTGGTGGAAAGAGAGCAGTGAAAAAGTTAATTTAACTATCAAATATTAATTATTGTGTAGATTGTTCTCCGCAAGAGGCAAGGGTGACGCCTATATACACAACGATCGTTTTATAGCAACACGCTTTGGCGACCCCCATCACCCCTCTAATCTACATCATGAAATTATTACTTCCTAAACTAATAACTATCAACGCCTCAGGGTTATCTTTAGATTATTGGTCTAAGTCAACGCATTCAATAATATCTGAATAATATTTACAATCAAGGTCCATTTTTAAACAAATTTCTCAATTCTTTATTTACTGATGATTAGAGATACGTTAAATCAGTGAACGTATATTTTGTGAAACACTACAAAATACTAATTTTCCATTCCTATTAAGAACTAGTTTAGTATTGTAATGTTTTATGCGGCTATTGAATTGAAATGTTCCTATAATTTATCATTTACCATTGAGCAAGAAACAAACCACGTTTTTGGGTTTAGTGGAAAGGAGAAAAATCGATCCTACAAAATGCTAAGTATGTAATTAAAATGTTAAAAAACGCATCTTGAATGCAATGATTCTTGATAGGTCAATCTATAGTTATGTTCAACGTAACTGCTCTATATTATTGATATTGGTAGCATGATTCACAGACGAATGTGTATGAGGATGGTTGTGTTCGATCTAATCGAAGACTTGAAATGATCGATTCACTGTCATCGTGCATAATAATTCAACTACGGCAGTGTCTCATCCAGTGAATATGTAACGTATTGCGTTACCTTAATCACTCGCGACATTAATGTCCTCATTCCATTAAGCCCCCGATAATACATTGTGCGCTCACTGGGGGACACATAGAGGGGCTCGGTGTACACGGCAACAGCCAAGACTAGATACACGAGGCGAACACATTATACTGCTGTAAAGATACAACTCCCATACAGTACGACAAAATCACAAAAATAAAAATTCATAGGAAAATCTGTGCATGCCAACTTGCCCCATTCAGGAAGCACACTATAAGGGGTGACTGATATGATTATGGGATCTAAGAGAAAGGATTGAAATAACCATTAAATTTTATTGGATTTGTTGGATGGGATTATTTAAGAGTTACCGTTGATGATCAAATTCTACACATTATTAAATAACTAGAGGGGGTGGATGAATAACTATAAAGGATTCAAATACGAAAAACTGAATTTAGCTACGAATTGAGGATTCAGGTCATTCAATGGAATTGAAAATTTGAATTTGACATTGATATGAATCTTTAACTTTCTTGGAATTTTATCTTTGTTGTCGACGCACACCGATAGGTATATCATGCGAGATTCTAATTTGGGTGGTCAGCAGTTCAACACCGGCAACTAGCAATGCTAACTAAAGGGGTTTCAAATCATTTCCTTAGTCATAGACGAATACTGCAGGGGGTTCACTCCAAATAACCGCCCTCGGACATTCTGTCTCTACTCTCCTAATTCCATATTCAAACAAAAAATATGTTTTAGTCTGCACTGCACCATGCTCTGTACAGTGAACTATACACAGTACAGCGAGTACACCATTGCAAGCGGGAATTGCCCAGTTCTAATGGTTCTATTCGGGTGTATAATGGAGAGGTTCTGTTAAAGCTATACTTCATACAAATTACACAAACAAGTTTAATGAGATTTAATTCAATTACGGTGGTGCAAGCCATTACTTTGTTAGTTCCGAACTGGGTCGCTTGGCGCGCTATTAATAACCTGTATACCGGAATACCTGCAGACTTCACCACTAGCCACTTGAAAGCATTTTAGCGTAGAAGCTATGTCTGGTATATCATTTGATTCCAAAGCTAGATTGTTCGCTCTGAAACCACGTTACAACAATACTACAACTAATTCACCGAAAGAGGTAACTTATGCGTTGAGTACGAGAGTCCCGATTCAGGAGGTAACAAGTTCGAATCCCGCGACCAGCAATCCTGACGTTTCTCTAGGTTTTGTTGGGTTAGAGTTCTCTGTAACGAACCTCGAACAGTCCTTACATACTTTATTCAAATATCGGGACGTACACATGACATTAAAATAATTATCTAAACAAAACTTTTCTACAGAAATACGTAACAATTCATAATTTTACCATGTTTTGCGTTTCATGTTGGTCTTCTGTATTTAATCGAAGGGGTTCGAAGCCAATTTTTGTCTTGGGTTTTAAGTTTTCCATTATTATATTGACCTCACACATTAATATGATCGCAAACGATGACTTTGGAGCCGTCCCTTCTATGAGGCACATAATAAAATTAATGTTGTGGATATTGATGACTCCCTCGAAAATGTCTTTGTAATTAATCAAGTATAAAATAAAATAAAAATCGATTTTATTGTCTTCTATCCACAACTAAGATGAAGTTTGTGGAGAACCACCAGACTTTTGATCGGCAGAGACTCCCTCCCTTGAAGCCCCGGGCATTGAACCCAGCACCTTCGACTCAGACACAACAGAACAATCCTTGACGTTTATATAAACGTGTCCAGCCAGCGTCCTTACTCTTGAGTGCACATAAGAGAATGTAATACCACGCGCATTGCGCACATGCAATATAAGTCTGACCACATGTTTTTATATAACACATGCTGACATGGCTGGATACAGTCAGTCAGTCAATACCCCACGGTGTATCCTATAGTAGTTGGACTGTAACGCTGGTCGTGTATTGGAAAACACAGTTTGCAATTAAATGGGGGTGGACTGTGGAGTCTTATTTGCTAAAAATAATTAAAGAAAGATATTACCGTTCATATTGCAAATGGCGTCACAAAAAGAGATCTTCCACATTCAGCTTTTTAGGTCCGTGTTTCCCTTTCGACAGACAAGGTCTCAGGTTCGTCAATGTTCGCTCGTTGATGGCATCGGCGCCGACAGGGTTGGCTTGGTCTGCTTTAAATTTAAGGTCCTCCACTGTAAATCACTTAGGCCCGGTATTTCAATGTCCAGTTAAAGTGGCAAGTAAATTTATCTGCCAGTTAAGTCGGATTTGGTGTATTTCCACTGCCAGTTAGCTTATCTGGAAGTTAAATTGGGTCCTAACTGGCAAGTAAACTAACTGGTGGATGAGGTGCTGGTTAAACTTTAACTGACAGATAAATGTGTGTATAAAGATGGCGGCTGGTAGAGTTTTAGGTTATGTTGGTTCAGTTGATGTAGTTGAGGCTTTTTAAATTTTCTGATGAAGAAGAAGACTGTAAATTTTATTAATTTTATTGAACGGCCAAGAAGGCGTAATGGATCTCGCCAACGAATCGATAATTTTACCTATTGGGATGACAGAATTTTGTATGTGGTTTTGCATATCATAACACAGTGTCTGGTACCTTCTGACAACAACAGACAGGCTTCAATCACTAGGTAGGCCTAGGCCTTAGGCCTATATACATGTCCATTAATTGACCTAGACTTGACATAAACCTATTTCATGAGGCCTAGGCCCCAGTCCCAGTTGGCCTACTAGGCCTATCCCCCAGGCCTAGACTACACTGTAGTTTCACACGTAGCAAAAGGCCAGGCCTTGGGCCCAAGTAGTATATTAATAAGGTCTAGGCCAAGGCCCCAGTCCTACTTTGTAGCTAGGCCTAGGCCCTAATGCCACAAGGCCATAAGGCTTGCTAGGGTAGGCCTAGCCTACAGTCAAAGGTACAGTAAAATAAATTAGATTTCAAGCTTTGCCAGGGTTTCTTTATTTACCTTCTCTACCTACCTCACAGTTTAGATCTGATTCTAGGGTCTAAACTTCATAACATGTTTTAGATACAATGCTTTTTTATTACAGCAGGCTATTTTTCTAAATAACTTCATTCTTCCAAGAGTTGATTTGTATGAAAATTTAATGGATGAAAAAATCACTCTTGATGTATTTTCTATTTTTTGTCCATTGTATTTAATAATAGTTGGTATTTTGGGAGTAGCCTAGCCTAGGCCTAGACAACTGTCACGAGACGAAAAGTAACACGGTAAACATAACCTATATTCGTTTCACAGCCTTGCAATGGCAATTCTATTCAAAACCACACATTTACCCGGCTGTAAAATAGGCTCTGTTATGATGTGAAGCACTTGAACCAATCACAGCTCGGGGGAGGTCCTCAGTAGCTGACTGCCAAGTAAAATGTAATTGAAATACACAAAAATGGTAACTGGCAGTTATAAGTGGTTGTTAAATTTAACTGCCAAGTAGTTACTAGCCAGATTAACTGGACATTGAAATACCGGGCCTTAGTGGGTGCACTCTATAAATACGAATTTATTTTATTTTATTTCTGCCGCGCCAGATCTATGCAGGATATGTTTTTTTTAAACGCGCAGTAAGCAAAGCAAACGTCCAAGACAATGGTATTCCAATTTCCTGCTGTGTTACGTCTAAAGCGAGCGTCCAAAACGAGTCGTGAGTGAAAGTGGCCCCTAGTGTTTCCGTCTTTCCTTGTGTTCCCCTGTCTCTCGTTGTCGTTTCACCCCTGTGCATGATATTGCCTCTACCCGAGTGTGCAGACTATAAAACCCCGTGTTGTCGCTTTGATGGGGAAAGTGGAGCGGATTATAAAGTGCAGGGATAATTACAAATGGCGCGAGCTTCTGTTGAAATGTAAATTAAATATTCACTCTCGGCTTTTTATTATTTTTGGATATTAAACACCAAACGAGTCTCGTTCATAGTGTATATGAACGTGCATGACATGACCCTGCATATGCATGCAGCATACGTGATGACCGTATACATATTATGCGCATTTTAAACACTATTACATCCGGTCATAGTTCAAACGTGCTCTCTATTTAGTATTTACCTTCAATGTTTCCACAATACTAAAGTTTTAATTTACTCATATATTAGTATTTAGTACTATTATTTGTTTATTATTTCGCTTTCTTTTGTGACTGTTCAATGGTAAATATGTATAATCAACTTTTAGTGCCGGACCGAAGTTACTACTGCCACTACTCCTACCGAAACTTCTGTTTTTATTATTTTTATTTTTACTTGCAATATGACTGCTCCAAAGCAGCCTTTAACATAAAGTTATCATTATCGATGAAAATAAATTTGTGAAGTGTATACCATCACGCCACGAATTGAATAATTTGAATAAGCAATTTAAAGACCAATACAACACCGACAGTGTTCAGGAAATCGCTGGTTCAAATCTCGTCGAGACCGGTAATCCTGACTGAAGGTTTTTTCTGAGTTTTCCCTCAGGGGATTGAGTCCTCTTACACAGCCCTCGGACATCTCTTCACAATTGTCCTAACCGCAACATACCTAGTTAGACACCTGAAGAGGGGCATGAATTGCACCCTGGGCAGGCTTCCCACGAAAAATCATTATTATAACACTATTGATTCACTGCAAACATTCAACTTTTTTTCTGAAATGTGTACCACATAATCATTAATCAATTATAGCAACGAAAATATATACAACTTAGAAAATGTTTAAATCAATTAATTCCCTTTTGAGTTTTGACACGAAAGAAATAGGTTATTGTTTTTTGTCACTTTATGAACTATTAATAATATTATTGCCGGAGGCTGTGCATTCATATACGTCTCAACATTAGGAATTATAATGCTTCAATAAAATGCTGATTCATTGCATACAATCTCTATTTACGACTAGCACTTAAATGCGGGCCAACTTTCTATTTAGTTTATTATTATAGTTGCACTAATTGCATCTCTGCACGCGGGTGCCGCAATGAGTCGTAGGTTGTAGCAAAGACGCAACACAATAAAACATATTTCACAAGAGCACGCTTTGCTCAACGCTGCTGGCTGTGGGTTAAATCAAGGGAAAGTTGGGGGAAATGGGTTTTCAATTTTCTTTCTTATACAACATTTTAGATTCATATTTTACAATATATATCGCATCGTACTTAGATTGAAGTTTGTAACTAGATTTTGATCGAATCAATCCAGCTTTCTAAAAAAATATTGGATATTAAGCCCTACATCAATCAATTGAAAGTAAAATGCCTCGGCGCGAAAGCGTCAGCTTAGTAAATAATGTAATCACTATACGCGCATCGTATCTCGCTATATTCGCATCGGAAACTGTGATAAGAGTGTATTATATTTTCTCTCTGAAGTGAGATGATATGTTCTCGTTTCCGTCAAGTCATCGAGCCGGATGCAGCTAGAGATTATCCTGAACATGCACTCACCACAACGGCTGGACTCGCCTCGCTCATCCCTCAGGACCCAGGGACTGCACTCGCTCCTGGACTCTGCAACAAACAGTACACATTAGACAAGACGACACGACTTAGCGTTTAGACGGGGCTCTCTTTAATTCTCACCGGGGAGGGATATTTCATGCACAACTAAGAACTAAGTATGTATACTGACAACTCGGTAGTGTAACAAAGAACAAAACAACGCAACAATAATATGAGTAAGGTACGGAATGATAATATTTAATTACTTTGTAACTTAATTCCCGACGAACTAAATCTAGAAATACGGAATTATATTCATTCGAACAATAGATTTTTTTCTTTCTAAAATTAAGTATTAAAAAGTTTCATTCAGAACTGAGACTAAAGATATTCTTATATGGCTCTTGGACATTCCCTACAAATCATCTTCACATGCATTTATTTAGAAAAAATTTACTAAGGTGACAACTAAATAAATCTAATTACATTGATTCAGGCACTACAATGAACACAATTTGAAATAGTAATATTACAACAACAATGTATTAAACAAATATGTAATGGTAACAAATTCAAAAATGATATTAGCCGTAAATGCAATTAATTAATGAACCAAATATTAAAAAGAGATGTGGAAAAAAGAAAAGGGGAGGAAAAAAGGGGAAAAATAATCAAAAAAGAAAAACGAAAAGAAAAAAACTTATTAGACGATCTCACTCAACGAATATGAGGTTTTAAAAATCCAAAAAGGTCACCTGAAGTGATGGTTCCAGGGTTTGGGCATGTCCATAACCATACACTGGCCGACCTGTCCTATCGTGGGACAGATAAACTGCAATCAACTAGCTCATCAGGAAACAACTATTTGTGTTTGTTTGTGTGTTTGTTTTGCTGTGAGTGGTGCTGAACCTACGATCTTCTAGCATGGCGGACAAGTAGTTGGGAATCACTATTGCGTGTACTATATCAGCATTGAATTCCTGGAATTCCCTATCTCTCGTATTTCGTTGGTTCCGGCGGAGGTGGTCAACAGATATCGGACATGACGTCATCAAGAGAAGCACAACACTCAGGAAGTGGTCCTCGTTTCGGTTTACGACACTTCCACCGTCGGTATAGGAGAGCTTTACTTGATCCCGGTGAATCACAACATAATTATCACTAGTCTCAACGTTAGTATTGACTATTGAGCCACCAACAAGTAACGAGAAGAAGGTCTATACTGACTATTTGACTAATGATTAATCAATATGATTTGTGATCACTGAACTTATAATTTTAGGAACAATCGAAGAAATATGTCTCATAGAGATCGTACTTTTAAGGCAACGATAATTAACCATAAAAGCTCATCCATCAACGCGACTGGAAAAAGCGTTAGCGAATAAGCAGCCTAGTTTATTAATATAGTTAAATAGTTGTAGTTATTGTTTGTTGTTCGGCCATAGCTCTAGATTTGACTGGGTCAGAAGAGATAAGGTGACCGTTCTTCACCGAACATTATCTTGAGAACGGTTCTGAGTTTTAACTTTGGTTCCAGTTGATGGTGGAACCGGAATTCTCCTCAGGAAACTGCTTGGGCACTTACATAATTACATTATTATTAGTTACATTTTGATTTTCACAAGATACATGCTATGAAGAGAGAACGGGAAAGGAGAGTTACATCTGCTTCAATAAGAAGTATGATTTTTTTAGTTGAATATTTCATTTCAATTCAAATTATAAGTGCTGAGTAAGAAACGTAGGATGAGACGGCGGGAGGGGGGGGTGGGGCATAATCAAAATTGGAGATTCAACAATTCGTCTAGCCGGCGACGGACAACCGGCAGTGCCACAAATATACCTCCATTGAAAACACATTAAAAAGTATTTCGTCCTGTGTCCGCCTGTCGCCGGCTAGACTTAGTGTGAATCCGTCCTAAACGGTTTGGACGGCGCCTTATAGCTTCAAACGCTCCTGTTGTGATACGCTACAATTAGCATCCATCGACCTACGACCCGAGCCTATGGCACGATGATACCCGAGTCCGCGTGGTGGTCCACAGTATTATTAGACCAGGACTGAACCCTAACCTCGAAATTAACATCCATGAGATGATATCTGTTATCACTTGGACTTGTTGTGGTGATGACAGAGGCCAATAGTCAACAACATTAGAGGAATAATTATTTTCGTCTATTCACATCCACAGCTGGTTCGTTGTTAGATTGACTTCCACGAATAACAGGAAGAAAGGCGGATAAGGGAGGGTCGAACACTGGACCTACCAAGACGAGAGCTGAAGATGCTGTATTTATATCATTTTTGCTCTGCAAGTCCTCATTCTCCCTTTGAGAAATCTTATGAGTGACCACTATACGCGTTTCCAAGCAAAGTGGTTGCTACCTGGTGGCGAAAAATGCAACTGTCCGATCAGTGATAGTCGGAGGAGCGCGCTATGTGCTTACCTGAAGAACACATGTCATTCCGTGTTTGTCACTTATAAATATCTACAATCACAGGTACATTGTCGTTGCTCTCCCAAAATGTTGTTAATTGATGATAATCAAAAGCATGGGGGTGCACCAAAATGATAAAATCGCTCTCCAATATGCGGAATTCGAGACCATGTCCACCAGAATGATATTACTATATTCAGACCTGCGCCCCATGCACCCATGAGACACCGAGGATGGCATTGGTATCCATATTACAATTCTCTTATTGTAATATCATAATTAATCATTGGTATTTATAGGCTATATACTAAATATAGGCTAGCTAACAGAGTAAGACAAGTACTAAATCAAATTCAAACCGTCAAGAATGGATGTTCACAACTCATAGTAAACACACACACACAGTATCGCTCGCTTCTTATGGCACTTTAAATTGAAATATACTTCTTTAGTTTTATTATGATAATTTAATATGAATAATGTCATAATAATAATAACAAAACAATAACAAAAATAATAATGATTTATTAGGGCATATATGCACAAGTCCCAAATTCTTTTTACCTAATATATTTAATGTAGGCCTACATATACCGTTTACCGTCATTGTTCATTTGTTACATAATATTATACATAATATCATAATAAATACGATTTATATTATAACAATAGAATAAGTATAATGATATGACCTACAAGATTTTAAGCAAAATGACGCCTCATGCCATTATTGACATACAAAACAATTTTCAAAATAGGCCATCAGCTATTCAATAGGCCTACTTTTAATAAAATGTATATTAAAAAAAACAGTAGTCCTAAGAGTATAGTAGAAAAATATATATAGGCCTACTCCGATTGCGTTTACATTGTAAAACGATGTAAAAAATGTGCAAAACAAGTGAGGGCTATAATTTGCTAGAAGCTCTTTTGATTTTTAGATATCAAGTAAATTATTGAAATTATTAGTATTGGTGGGCAACATTTTCTTGGCAAAATATCATCGATCTTCATCATTCAACATTATTTGATATGTTTCTGTACTATATTTAGTAGTTTAACAGTGTGTTTTGTTTTTTTCGAGCTAATATCATCAAATAATCTGAATTATTTGTTGTTGGATGAGCGAAGCGAAGACTTCAATTTCACTGACCCCCCAAAAAATTTGGCTCCAATGTTTTTTTTTTGTTTTTTTTTCTGTATTTTTGTCTGTTTGTTAGCAGGATTCCGGGCAAACGGCATAAGCGATCTTAATGAAAATTTGACAGGACCTTCGAAATCTCTAAACTTAGAGGTGTATTGTTTTTGGGTACAATCGATGAAATATTTCTCATGAATATCGTACTTTTACGATTTTTTTCGATTTTTAGTGCCATATTTTCGTGTCATTTGGGCCGATTCTGACCAAACGGGTGGGGCTACAATGTTCATATTATATATGGACATTAAGGTCATGGTAATGTAGTACCTTTTGAAAGAAAAAGTTGGAAAAATTAGCCAGAATCCATAGAAATAAAGCTTTTAATATAAGTTTTTTACGGTTTAGTGCGATATTTTCGTGCCATTTGGAACGATTCTGACCAAACAGGTGGGGCTACAACGTTCATATTATACATGGGCATTAAGGTTATGATGATGTAGTAACTTTTGAAAGAAAAAGTTTAAAAAGTTAGCCAGAATCTATAGAAATAAAGCTTTTAATATAAGTTTTTTACGGTAAATAATAACATTTGACAAGTAACAAAAGAAACTTGACAACAATCACCTACAATGCATAGGCAGTAAAGCAAAACACTTACAAAAGTAAAGATATCCCACGCAAACTAAAAACTTAAAAAAGCTCATCCATCAACGCGGCGGGACTTTAGCGTTTTCCTAGTAATTTAAAATACCATTAAATTCCCGTTTTTAATGAAGCCGATGCCCAAAACTTACGAATTTTACTAATAAAATACGCGGACAATATGACATAATCAACTATGTTTTCGCAAATGATCAGAAATGTAACAAAAAATCAAGTTGAACCTAACTGAATATACAGCGCCCGCCGTAAGCAGCTCGCCTCTATCGGTCCGACAGGTTGCGTTTTAGTGTTGCCATCTATCTTTGCTTGGAAACGCGTATACTAACAATACAACATGTATTGTATTGTAAAATGCATTCATTAGTCAGTGAGGCCAAATACAACTTTTAAGAAGAAAAAATATAATCACCAATTTCTTAATTTAATTTTTGATGGAATTAACTTTAAGATCTGTAATGTCAGCTGGCTGGTCAAACTAGTACTTTACTATTTATAACTACACCGTAATTTAAATCTGCTGACATTATAATGTGCACTGTGCAGCCTAACATATGGCTGACAAGTGACATTAGATCGTTTGTTTCTCTGTGCCCCCCTCCCCTTCTATCTCCCTTCAAGATAGTGACATCATAATATGGTTTCGAATTACAAAGCGGAACCATAAGAAAGAAAAGATTAAATAAACGTCTCCTTGACATTTAATCTAAACTAAAAGTTAATGACCTAGTAGGTTTAAACGCTGACTGCAACCTAGTACATAAAGAGTTGATAGCAACAGGTCATGAACTTTTTACTCGTATTACTTGGAAATAAATCGTCCGACGGTGTAACCCAGGTGGGTTATTAATGAACATAAATCTCAACTAACGACCAGAACGATGTTTATGCAGCAGCATCCGTAACCTGGACCCGCCTTTGTATCTCGTGTAAAAAGCACAAGTTATGTAATTGATTCGGGTGAAAGGGAAAGGAATGCAGTATTGTTGGTTGGTCTGGCCCCCCTGTTTACCCTGTGAGTAGACGGGGGGACCGCTACCAGAACCAGACGGCAACCAGTTGCTTTCAGACACCGGTCGTGGCGGGAGCTGTGCGTAGCGGATGACTGTGCGTGTGTGTGAATGTGCGTGCCTTGTCGCGTGGGATTACTTATATGACAAGTAAGTACAAACTTTGGAGTACTCTATGGAGAGGTGACGGGATTCGAACCCGGGAGCTTGTGGGTCACCGAGTAGGAGTCACCACTCACCTGGTGTGGTCAGTGAGGGGCGTAACTAACGGTGTCAACCGAGGATGAGGGAGACATTCACATTTTTGGGGGGTACTCATGAAACGAAAGGAATTTAGATTTGTTGCATAATTTACAAATAACAGCTGAGGGAAGAGCCCAGTAGGCCTATCTAATAAACAAATTTGTAATTTAGTCCACCTATTAACTTCTGTACAAGAATTTATTTCCGAGTGTGGACATTCTTATTCCCTTCACTACAAAAACACTACAAAAAGTTGCATATGGGTTTTGAAAACATAATTATTTGTAATACAGTAACTCAATATTATAAAATAATATACTAATGTAGCATTTCAGCACCATTGATGAAATTACAAAGTCTACCTTGGGACTGTAAGATTAGATTTGTAAATGAAACCCTACAAAACAAAAACAATACTTTCAGATTTTCTCTCGGGATTTATGAACACACTTTTAAACTTGCTGTAAAATACGAATAAATTATTTGAACAATACCGGTTTTAGTATGAAAGGAGATGGACTTTTTCGTCAGTATAAAAGACTTGTAATAAAATCCAAATTCCAGGACTGAGTTTTCGATCGCGATTGACTTTAGACACTGAAGGTCCACAGACACCGAAATAAAAAGCTACAACAACAACAATCAAACTTGTAAATATCTCCCGGTCAGGAAGCCACCTCACATAACGCCCACCTCCCTGCGTCGACAGCTGGGTGTAACAAGTAGTTTAGTTTAGGAGGGGAGACCGGAGAGCACCCTGCCCTGAGCTTCATTCCCACGGTCTCACGCAACCCAACAACCCTCCTATTGTAGTGGTGTTAGGGGCGGGGACGACTTCTACGGTTCTACCCCTCACTGACCGACACGGGTTCGAACACCGCGCGAGGACCAGGGTTCAAGACCCGGATGCGTAGCGATGAGCGACTTCAGTCAAGGAGGGCCAACTTTTGAACTTCTTAAATACATATACTGGCAAATCAAACAAAATATTTGCTTCTGTTTTCACCCTCGGATAGATAACTATAATCTTTATTTTTCCTACATGGCCCATTTTTCATTTAATTCATTTTTTCCTGCTAGTCCTCGGAAGTCCATAAAAATGTAAAAAATCTTTGTCAATGTTTCTTATTTACACAAATGTATAAACAACCAACTTATCACCGATAGAAAATCATGATTTGAAATATTTGATGGGACCTATAAAATGAAATAAAAAAAAATGAGATCGAAATAAAATTACAGCAGAATTTGAATAACTGAAGTTTAACACAACTATGATTTTAGTAACGTTATTAGAGCG
>JAMZAV010014720.1:0-13538 GCA_024449915.1 Sweltsa coloradensis | reverse complement strand
TGATTCCCATAATGAAATTATCTATGATATTCAGACACCAGAAATATCAAAGTTTTCTTGCGATTGATTTTTTTTTTTTAAGTTTATTGCAGTAAGTCAATTCCTCACAGTTAAACGATATTATTTCTTTGGTTTTTACCTAAATCGTAACTCATCAATAACTTCATAGGTTTTGAAGGTCCCATGAAAATTTCAGCATGATCAAAGTAGCCATTTGACCGATAGAGCGCTAGCAGACAGGAAAAAAAACACCAGCTATTTTTCTCAGGGGAGCGAAATTAAATTCACTACTACTCTCATCCAATAACATTAACTTTAATACTGATTTTGAAAATGTGAGGGTGTAGAAACACATGAGCAATAGCGATTATAAGGGGACTTATTTCATGCAGTTTGTTGTTGAGCTTGGGCCTTTTTTCGGTTTTACCCTCCTCTAAGGCCTATTTTAGAGAGCTACTGCACATAAAATATATTGAAATGTAACCTCTTTAAAGCTATTAAAACTCGTTTTAAAAAATGGCCTAAAATTAATTCCCCCCCCCCCTCCCCCACCGTGTGGTGCAACTGATTCGTCACCCCCTTTAAGAGGTCCTGGATCCGCCCCTGCTCGTTGTATTACAGTTTCATATAGGAACATCATTCATACATCTTTCATCATATAGAATATTATATATTTCTATTCTCAAAGGAGGTGGGTTATCGATGCGTTCTTCCTCTATATGAGAGGGATTTATAAATGTTGAATTTGAGAAGAAATGTGTTTCCCTAGCCCCCGTCTGGGCCAGGGGTGGAATCGGCCCAGAGCTTGGATCTGCTAATCGTTAGAGGCGATTCAAGAGAAAAAGACCAACTCGCAAACATCAGCTAGTAAGAGCGGAGTATCTTCCTCCCCAAAACTAGAGGCGAGCTCTGGCAATCGTCGTTGGGTCGACGATGACAATGACACAACGAACGATGACAAAGACGATGACGACCGTGTCGTGAGAAACACCCCTTCCTCCCCTTACCCGTGGCTGGTTCTGACCAGCATAGTCCCCTCCTCCCCACCCCCCTTAGGCTAGAGTGGTGCATTATGACCTAACGGTTGACGCGTCCTTAATCCAAATAAACCAACGGTGACGTAGGCGGCTATAAACTGAGTAACTCCTGGGCCCCAATCATCAAACTAGCATCCCGACGCCACAAGGAACTACAACAACTACAAGAGCAACGTCAACAACACAGAGAACAACAACAACAACAACAACAACAACCGCAGCTACAACTACATCGACGACAAGTGTTGACGTCATCCTCTCCAACCAGGGGAGAAAACTACCCCCACTCCACCACGTGTGCCACCCCAGCCAATCAGAAGACACCGCCACGGAGGAGTGTTCGGCTGAGCCTGAAACAAACTAATCACTCTCAGTTCTCACAAATATGTTACCCTCAGAGGTAATGAAACGTCGAGGTAGGCCTACCTACAATGTGTACTCGCGACGCGGCGAAATAACCCGTACCGGTAACTCTTACACCTTTGCTTTAGTATATATATATTATTCCCCGAAACTAGACGCGAGCTCTGGCAATCGTCGTCGGAGACACCTCCCCCTTCACTTGACGACCTCCCCGACGAAAATGACAATGACTCAACGAACGATGACAAAGACGATGACGACCGTGACGTGAGAAACCCCCTTTACTCCCCTTACCCGTGGCTGGTTCTGACCCCTACTCATATGGGGATATGAGTAGGGGTCAGAACCAGTTCTAGTGTGGTGCATTATGATCCAACGGTCGACGCGCCTTTAATCCAAATATACAAATCAAAAACTTATGCTACTACTGTAATCACCATAATTTTATTTTCTCATACAAACACTTAGAAAACAATATAATCATCAAACACAACATTAACTAATTTCATAAACTGTCAATATCACAGGCGGCGCAATTGGACCTCATCGGTTGAAGCGCCCTAGTTTCTTGCGTCAAATTTGTGGCGATCCGATGCGACGCAACTCTGACGACAGGAATAAGATGTAAACTATCGTTTTATCTTATTTAATTAGATATGCCATTTTTAAAAACCAGAGCCGATTAAGATGTTCCATCTTTGCCGTTTTGATACAAACTCTTCTCGCGACAGTGCATGTTTTGTTTGCCAGGAACACCAAAGGTTTACTTTGGTATTCACAGGTGGTTCAAAAATTGACATCAATGTTGGAAGAGTTATCTGAACGTTTCAGGCTAAGCGACGTGTGATCAGTATTCTTCGCCGAGTTATTCGCCATCCGCGAAGCTCTCAGATATATTCTACAGTGCCGTTGTGGAGAATACGTTTTGTGTTCAGATATAGCTTGAGTTCACTTCAAGCTATAAAAATCATATATTCAAGTCACTATTTGGTACAAGACATCCAATTCTATTTCGGAAAAATAAACTTAAAACGTGTATAAAGGAGTTTTGTTGGATATCTGGACACGTGGGCATGGGCAAATGAACACGCTGATCGGGCTGCTAAGGAAGCTTCCCAGCATCGCGACGTTGATTTAAATCTAGTTTCCGATCCAGATGTCAAGAGTGGATTCAAGCAACGATTGTTGGATTTGCGACAAGCATCTTGGTATGTGTTGCAAAATAACAAATTGCGTTGTGTGATGCCCACACTGTCCTACAAAATTAAGATTATTTTTTAAATTTCTGGATTAATTGAAATACGAATTAATTTTTTTATTATCTATTACAAACAAACTGTTAGAGAGCCTTTTACACGAATGAACTTCATTCAATATAGGATATTATCCCCAAAACTACACTGATTAATTCATATCGTCTATATAATCAATGACACCTACAAAAGTCTATGCAAAGTACATTAAAAACCCAATAATCTGCCTCGTTATTAGTAAATAAGATAGGTGTATTACCAAGGAATTAAAGTAATAACCACAATCAAGGTGTGCTAAAAAGCTGGGTACGGCATGCATAGTGAAATTCCATATTGTGTTAATAAATTTGGTTAGTTTTGTACTTTTTGTAATTGTGTACACGTGGAAAATTTGGTAAATTTGTAAATTTGTAAATTTTTTTTTTAAATTTGAAATTTTATAATGCGTGTTGTGTTTTCAGTAGATTCGCGGTACAATTCAAATAAACTATCTTCGTGGCCGTGACTTTCTTGAATCGTGTTGTTTACGTTGTGAACGAAGGCGGTGAGTCCAACAAGCCGATGCCAGTGTTGCTTTTGTTTCTGTTCAGGAGTTTCACTTTTGGCATGTACGTTTATAAGAGCTGTGGTATTTGATACGGGTCCGATATTTATAAATAACTCTGTATTCAAATCAGGGAATCTACAGAGCTCGTGTTCTTATACATTATAAGTCTCGTCGCACAGAGAATCATTGGACGTGGCTCTGTGAACCAGCCTAGGACCCGGGAGAAGATATCCAGCATCGCTCTGCCCAGCAACCGAGGTGTCTACAACCATCTTAGTTGGCGTGCGCGTCTTGATACTAGTAATAATACAGATTGGGAAGTGCAACTCTTGACTTTGTCGTGGTTTCACCTGCTAGAATGAGAGATGACAGCGACGTGAGAACTTCCCTTTCCTCCAACTACCCGTGGCTGGTTCTGAACAGTGTGGGACGTTCTTTCCCCGTATCCTCTAGGCTAAAGTGGCGCTTTATGGTCTGACGGTTGACGCGCCCATAATATTAATAATTAAAAGCAGGCCCTAAATAATACTTAAATCTTGTAACTGACATATTTGTAATTTCATTTAATTTTGTTATTAATATTATATATATATTTGTTATTTATATTTATATTTATCCCGTCTTGGCCCAGAGCAAGGCTCTGCTAATCGTACAAAGCGATTCAAGAGAAAACGTCCACCTCGCAAACATCAGCTAGTAAGAGGGGAGTTTATTACCCACGGACACTAAAGGCGAGCTGTGGCAATCGTCGTCGTAGAACCATTCCCCTTCCCTTTCCCTTGACGACCTCCGACGACCACGACGACGACGATGACGACGACGACGACCATGACAACACGAACGGTGACAAAAGACGATGGCGACAGTGACGTGGGAACCCCTATTCCTCCCCTTTTCCCGTGGCTGGTTCTGACCAGCATGGGCCCCACCTCCCCATATCCCTTAGGCTAGAGTGGTGCATTATAATCTAACGGTTAACGCGTCCTTAATCCAAATAAACCAAAAAAACATTTCCTTCCCTTTCCATGGCATGGTACCTAATGAAGATGCAAATTTTAGTATGCAAATCAGTATGAATGTAAAGATTTAGAGCGGGTAGACCACCCTTAGTTGACAGTACATTGCTTCTGACGTTACCGATAATTGATGACGTCACACTGAGAATGAGAATAACAATAAGACACGTTTTTCTTGATAATTAAATTCCTCCTCCTACGTCTCGACGTTCACATAGAGAAGAGGAGGTATTGACCAGATTTCGAATAGGCCACACACGTCTGACTCACAGTTATTTCTTAACCAGATAAAACGTTTTAACCAGATGTGACTCATGTAATGTACCTTTAACCGTACATCATATTATGAGAGCAGAATGTACCAAATATGATTCCTTGCGCACGCATGCCATTTGATCTCTCCAAATTATATGAAGAACTTCTATCATCTGATAACGGCGACAAACTTTATTAATTTATCTTCCAAAGTGATCTATTTAAAAAAATTAATTCGAATCATACACAATTCTTTTATTTATTTTCATTCACATACAAAACTTTTGTTTTGCTATTACATTCATCATTATCATTATTTTATTTTGTTTTTATACACTTAGAAAACAATCTAGTCATCATCAACTTTTATTGTCACAAGCGGCGCAATATAACCTAACCGGTTGAAGCGCCCTTTTGCACACGTCGTCGTGGGTCGTTCTTTTTATGTTATTTCTGGATAATATGGTGAACCCTAAAATATTATCGTAACAATATTGTTCAAGTAACTATAATGACATAAAGTTATTCTGGAGTTTTCTGAATTGAATGTGGCCAGCAAATAAGAATACTGGTCAGCTGATATCGATGGGTATCAAAGAAACTACATGATGTGGTACACACAATGTGAAAACCATTTCCTCCCCCCACCCCAACCCTCCCTCCCCCACCACCACCCGTCTGGGCCCGAGGTAGATTTGGGCCAGAGCATGGCTCTACTGATCGCAAAAGGCGATTCAAGAGAAAAAGTCCACCCCGCAAACATCAGCTAGTATAAAGGTTAGTATATTACACCCCGAATCTAGAGGCGAGCTGTGGCAATCGTCGTCGGGGACCTTGCCCCCTTCCATTGACGCCCCCTCGACGGCGATGACGACAATTACACCACGAACGATGACAAAGACAATAACGACCGCGTCGTGAGAACCACCTTTCCTCCTGTTACCCGTGGCTGGTTCTGACCAGCATAGGCCTCTTCCTCCCCCCCCCCCCTAGTAGTCCGGATGTTAAGAGACTTGACTTTGCATTTTTTGATACAAGCAAGGCACTTGGCACACGTGTTCTAGGGACCATACTCTTCTAATTTTGAGGTGGAGCCATCGTGATATCCCGTGCAGGGACCCGTTATCGTATGTTGCCTACCCCTGCTGTTTTGAAGGGTTGATTAGCAAAACAATTCTGTGTTTGGTGATAGAAACTTGAAATATTTCCCAAATAGTGGTAACATTGGGCTTGACATACTGGCAACTGGGAAACATTGTGGATTTCTTCATAGTTAAGGGATGATATGGGTTTTAATTTTGGGGGTTGAACATTTCGATTAAAATTTTTTACTGATGACACCCTTGGTTAATTGTTGGATTTTCATGTTAAAGTATTTACCAAAATCTCCAAACAGAATGATGGTGCTAAAAATATGACTAGCGACCCCTTATTTGGTCGTAATGACCTGTTGACATACTGACCTGAGTGGTGCCCTATTTGATAAATTGTTGAACATAGTCGTGTGACCACTCTATTTAAAGCTTAGATGAAGTAGAATAACATGAAATAATTTTCAACATGCCACGTTGACCAGTGACCTTTATCGTCCTTTATTTGACCTTGATAACTGTTTCAGCATGATTGCATAATGTATACTTATATAGCACATCCAAATGCATGTGTTATTAACAAGTTGATTTAATAAATAAACTCAACATTACGCAAATTTCGAGGTTATGTTGCCAGCTGTCATTAAATTTAAATACTGTAAGAAGATATCTCACTCAAAAACCCAGCCTTGTGTATTTTATTACAATTCTGTTACATATATATTTTATTTTTACCAGTTTTATCTTCTATTTATAAAACAATCGCTCATTATAACGAGGTAACTCTTCAAATTGGCGCGAATTTCAATAGCTACACCTTTTACACCTCCTCAAGAGGCAGGTGCAAAAAGTGTAAAAGTGATAATTACACCCTGGACAAAAGTACACGTCTTAGGAAGAAATACTTTAATTACAGCTGGACAAAAGAACGCTTTTTTCTTCAAATTTGCAAAAGGTGTAAAAATTGGTGGACAAAAGAACAAAACTATGTACATACCACATATGCGGGTTGGTGTATAGTTTTTGAACAAAATCCGATGGTTGGTTATAAAAAAAAAAAAAAAAATGTTACGATCGTTATGAAATTTTGCAGGGTCAATTAGTAGGGGAGACCGGGTCTTGTCCCAGGGTTAAGTTGTCACAGCGCTATTTCTTGCGTGATGGTTGGTACTATGGCAACGTGAACATAGCTGTGTTATGCTTCATAACACTCAATTGATGTGGTGCGTGCTAGTTTCATTCAGATCGGCCGACGGGTTTCGGTTTTATGAAGAAAAGAGTATTTTTCGGTCATTTGATTAACTTTTTTTGATTTCAGAACTATTTGTATTGTGCTACATATTTATGATGGATTCAATTGTAACTATATTTATTATACAGGCATTTATTATAGTTATCAACATAAAAAAAATCAATACCAAATAAAATATAAATTGTGGGATAAACACTTAATCACTTGTGTTTTGGGTCACGTTGTCTCACCCATACCGGGGCAAGTTGTCACAAACTTCAAACATTGTTTGAAACCAAGACAGGTAGGCCCTGGGCTTAAATCTTGTTAATATTTCAAAACAATACTAGGCTAGGCCTAGTCTACAGACTCGATATGATAAACTTTACATAAGCCATAGTGAGGTCCACTATGGCTTATCTAATAATATTTCAACACACACTGACACTAGGCCCCAAGCTAGGCCTAGGCCTGCTTATTATGCCCTGGGCTAGGCTTAGGCTTACTTTTTAGCTCCAATGCTAGGGTCTAGATCTGATTATGATGTTCCAGGCAAGGGCCTAGCCCTACCTATTAGGCTTGGCCTACCTGCAGGCTTAGCTTAGCATGTCTATCAACTACACAGGCTAGACTAGGCATAGGATTACGTATTATGGCCAAGCCCTAAAAATATTATTTTCTAGGCTAGGGCCTAGCCCTTCCTATTAGGCTTGGTTTACCTGTGAGACATTAGGCTAGACCTAGGCTAAGCATGCCTTTCAACCCTAAAGGCTGGACCTGTCAATAAGATCTAAGGCTAGGCCTTCCTCCCCAAGCAGGTCATGTCAACATAGGTGTATTTAAAAAAAAAAATCAAACAATCATTCCCATTCCTGTTTTCAATCAACTATTCATATTGTTACAGGGTTTTACAAGTGACTAAAGACTAAAGACTAATATTATGTAACTTTTTAATGTGTGACAACTTGCCCCATAAACTGTGACAACTTGCCCCGTATGTGGGTCAAGTTGTCACAGTTGCAGGCTTTTTTCAAAAAATAAAAATAAAATAGTAATTCAACTAAAATATGCTAATTATTATATGCATTAGGTTTGGTACATTCCATATATAAGCATTTAAAAAAAATATTGGGTAAAAAAATTGTTATACTATATTTAAAAAAAATCAAAAGTCAAAAGTGTGACAACTAGACCCGGTCTCCCCATTCTCTCCTATTTTACAAATTTTCAGCTAATCTGGTCAAGACCTTAAGTATTGTAGATAGAAATAACAAAAGTAACGTTACCATGGCAACGAAAAGTCGCACGAGAATTCTGGTCACTATGCACTGCCACCTAGAAGTAATCAAAATACTATCGAGGAAGCAGTGTATTATTTGTTATCAAAGAGTTAAAATGGTTTTCCCAAGAAAATGTGTCAAGGTCCTCTAGATAGGGACGCAACGACTCACAACCACTAACTTCCTGAAAATCGTAAATAATATGTTTAATATTTTTTTATATATATATAGTAATCGGTTTTTCGGTTTCAATGCCACGTATATTTTCATTGGGCCGACGTTTCAATGAAATTTCACCCATCATCTTCAGGGCCAATACAACTTTAAATATTAAAAACGAAAAACTACGTCACTATTGATAAATACAGAACAAAACAGGAGAGAAAAAACAACAAAAGTCAACAAAAGAAATCACTGCACACATGACGAATTAATACCATTCAAAGAAAATCATTGCAAAGCTTGTCGTTGCAAAGAAACAAGAAAGTCACTACATGTCCGTCTTTACGTTTTTCGTCATGGATCTTGTCACTCTGACCGTCGATTCATTTACTTGTAAATTATCTGCATGTATTAACTGAGGCGTTGATTGTTGGTCTGTAGGTTTTACAGTTAGCCTATGTGATTTAACATGGATCCCTAAAATTGCAGGATTCCATATTTCCATTTAATACATATCGGCCACGAAAACCTTCAAAAACATATATGCCACGTATATTTTCATTAGGCCGACGTTTCGATGAGATTTCACACATCATTTCAGAACCAATACAACAATTAATATTAAAAACGAAAACTGAGTCACTATTGTAAAACAGAACAAAACTGGAGAGAAAAAACAACAAAAGTCAACAAAAGAAATCACTGCACACATGACGAATTAATACCATTCAAAGAAAGTCATTGCAAAGCTTGTCGTTGCAAAGAAACAAGAAAGTTACTATACATGTCCGTCTTTACGTTTTTTCATGGATCTTGTCACTCTGACCGTCGATTCATTTACTTGTAAATTATCTGCATGTTTTATAACTGAGGCGTTATTGTTGGTCTGTAGGTTTTACAGTAAGCCTATGTGATTTTACATGGATCCCTGAAATTGCAGTTTTAAATGTTTCCGTTTAATACATATCGGCCACGAAAACCTTCAAAAACAAACATATATATTGTTTAACCTTGGCTTTATAGTAGGCAACTATGTGGCTGTTATGTTGGTACTTTAGACAGAAATTAAAAAAGTGACTACACCGGTGAAGTCACTTTTTTAATATCTGTCTGAAGTACTAACATATATATATATGTATAGACCATTATGTGGATTGGAACAACTCATCCATTGTCCTTTATGAAGCCAATCCACATAAACGTAAACTTAAAGAGCCTGCATTGATGTCTCTTAGGCCTACTAATAATGTAATAAGTGCGCCTAGCATTGATTTCCTGGAATTTCGAGAGTTTTTATAACAAATATCCATAATGTTTCTTGTCCCACAGTCTAGGCCACAAACGCATGTCTAAATCACGCACGGATATCCCTTAACCAGAGAAAATATCGTTCCCTGATGTGACACATGTGATGTTCTTTTAACAGTTCATAATGTGTTAGCAGAATGTAACAGATATAATGCCTTGCGCTTGTAATTTTATCTCTCCCAATTATATGAAGAACTTCTATCATGATAACGACGAAAAATTTTGAAATTTCTCATTTAAAATAATTTATTAATTATTGGATGAGCGTAGCGAGCGAAGCGAGTGAAGCGAAGACTTCAATTTCACTGACCCCCAAAAAATTTAGCTCGGGTGTTTTTTTGTTTGTTTGTTTTTTTTTTGTTTTTTGTCTGTTTGTTCGCTCTCTACCGGGCAAACGGCATAATATGCGATCTTGATGAAAATTTGACAGGACCTTCGAAATCTCTGAACTTAGACTAGTACAATCGAAGAAATATTTCTCATGAATATCGTACTTTTACGATTTTTTTTCGATTTTTTGTGCGATATTTTCGTGCCATTTGGGCCAATTCTGACCAAACGGGTGGGATACAACGTTCATATTATACATGGACATTAAGGTTATGGTGATGTAGTACATTTTGAAAGAAAAAGTTGAAAAAGTTAGCCAGAATCTATAGAAATAAAGCTTTTAATATAAGTTTTTGATTTTTTGTGCGATATTTTCGTGCCATTTGGGCCAATTCTGACCAAACGGGTGGGGCTACGACGTTCATATTATACATGGACATTAAAGTTAAAGTGATGTAGTACCTTTTGAAAGAAAAAAATTGAAAAAGTTAGCCAGAATCCATAGAAATAAAGCTTTTAATATAAGTTTTTTACGGAAAAATAATACCAATTGACAAGAAACAATAGAGACTTGACAAAAATCACCTACACTACAATGCGTAGGCAACAAAACAAAGCACTTGCACAAGTAAAGCTATCCCCCGCACACTACACACTTTAAAAAAGCTCATCCATCAACGCGGCGGGACTTTAGCGTATTCTTAGTTATATATATATATATATGTTTTAAGTATCTTTACGGTAAATAATCACGCACAGTATAATAGAAAATAACTTTTAATCCCAACGTTTCAGAAAACTATGTTTCAAGCTTTAACCAACTTAAAGATAACCCAAACATCACAATACTTCCTGCAGATAAAGGTAATGCTACCGTAGTTATGGACACTATTGACTATAGGGAGAAAATGTCTAGGATTTTAGGAGATCCTACATACGTACTTACTGAGCAAAATCCAACAGTTTATTTAGAAAAGAGGACCAAGTCTCTAATTGTTGCGTCCCCTTTTGACAAACAAACTCAAAAGTATCTCATTCCTAGAGAGAAGTCATCTCGAATCCCTCGTCTGTATGGACTTCCAAAAGTCCACAAAGCAAACTTCCCATTAAGACCGATTGTCAGTGCAGTAGATCACCTACACAGGCTCTGGCAAAACATCTCGCTAATTGTTTGCAGCCCTTTGCTGAAGATGCCAAATCTTACGTGAAAAACTCTGCACATTTCATAAGTCTTCTGGATAACATCAGGCTAGACCCAGGCGATATATTGGTGAGTTTTGACGTTGTTTTTTTCTTCACTAAGGTACCAGTAGATGAAGCTATGAAAATAATCTCAGAAAATACCCTGTCGCAAAGCATGTCGTCACTTTGTCGCAGCATTGTATGTCATCTACATACTTTGTTTATGAAGGTCAATTCTATAAACAAGTCATAGGCGCACCGATGGGTTCACCATTATCACCAGTGGTAGCAAATTTGTACATGGAAGATTTCGAGACCAGAGCACTCGAATCGTCCATTACAAACCTCGAGTTTTGTTGAGATACATTGACGACTATTTTGTAATTTGGCAACATGGGCAAGAAGAGCTACCGAGTTTTTTAAACCACCTAAACTCTATCCATTCTGACATTCAATTCACCATGGAAGTTAAAGTAGACGGAAAACTGCCTTTCCTTGATTCCTTGCTAATAAGGAAACCTGATGGACGTTTGGGCCACACTGTGTACAGAAAGCCGACTCATACCAATAGGTATTTGCAGGTCTCTTCACATCATCATCCTTCGCAACTTCGATCAATAGCATTTACTTTGGGTACACGTTCTCGAAGAATAACTGACGAAGAACATTTAGACGAAGAAGGCAAGATTCTACGTGAGGCACTGTTCAGTAACGGGTTTCCTAACCGGTTGTTTCCACAAGGCTTGGAAAAGAAAACCAGAGCAGAAGAAACTCAAGTCGATCCAGTAGACAAACCACAGAGCCACTGCATATTTGCCATATGTTCGAGGGACCACCGACCGAATTGGCAAACTACTGGCTATTGAAAACATCAAGACGGTCTTTTCAACAGATAGAACCTTAGGCGAAATGATTGGTAGCTACAAAGACAAGATTCATTTGGAGAGTTGGGGCGTCCTACGAGATTCCGTGTGGAGACTGTTCGCAGACATATGTTGGACAAACTGGTCGAAATATGTCGATGCGTCTACAGGAACACAAACTCGCCGTCAACAAGATGGAAACAACATCTGCTTTGGCACAACATGTCAAGAAGGAGGGTCATTCCATTGATTTTAACGGAATGAGGCCTCTTGCCATGGTAAGCCATCTATCTAGTCGAATCGTCAGAGAGGCAGTGGAAATTGAGAAGCGCCCACTCAATCTTAACAAACGAGACGATGGCAAGCGTTTGGCTCAATCGTGGAAGCCTGCTTTGATTGAGAGGTTAATCAAAGAAAGCGGTAAATCGGTGATAGAGTGCCTGCATTCTAGACGAACGTGGGACGGTCCGGACGGACCCAACCATCTTGTCACGAAATTTGGAATCCAGCAGAATGACTAGAAGTCATACTGCAGCTCTTGAAAAGTATGAGACTGAGCCGCCTGTGGTACCAAGACATGAAGACAGCGATAGGCCTGCTAGAATGGTCACAAGAAGTCACACTCACAATGCAACCAAGTGATTTGATTTTAGGTTCACTGCAATTGGATTTTTGTAATTTTCTATGTGTGCAAGGTAGTGTGTTTTTTGTTTCTATTTGTTTATTTTTTTAATGTTGTTGTTGTTTTATTGAATTTTTGCTTTACCCTTCCCTTGAAAATGGAAACATGGTTTTTCTGAAACGTTGGGATTAAAAAGTTATTTTCTATAATACTGTGCGTGATTATTTATTTACCGTAAAGATACTTTAAACATTATAACCATGGATCACGAAAGCTTAAGACAAAATATATATATATATATATATATTCAATTCACATAAACCCTTTATATTTTTATTAAACAAATAATGTTTATTTTGCTCATACCATCACGACCATCATTTTAATCTTCAAACACTCCATAAACTCAAAATTCACTTTAAATATGGTGGTGTAATTAGATCTAACCGGTTGAAGCGCCCTAGATTCTCACGTCGTCGTATAAGATGTATGGTCGCAACCTTGTTCTCTAGCACGGCTCAGCTAATCGTAAAAGTCGAGGAAAGAGATTAAGTCGATCTCGGAAACATCAACAAGCAACGAGGGGAGTACTCTCCCTTACGAAAATTAACCATTCAATTCTAAATAAAAATCCAATGGTTTTTCCCCAATGGTGTTTTTTGGACAAAACCATTGATAAAACCATTGGAGGGAAAAACCATTGAAAAGGTGTGTAAAACCATTAAGGCAAAAACCATTAAGCAAAAAACCATTTATTTAACCATTGGCACACTGTTCATTAAAAAACCATAGGATAAAACCATTTAATATAACCATTGTATATAACCATTGGTGAAATACCATTGGAAACCATTGGAAACCATTCGAATACCTTGGTAAGACCATAATAACCATGAAACTGGAAATAAACCCTTGGTAAATACCATTGGAAATAACCATTGGTAAATACCATTGGAAATAACCATTGGTAAATACCATTGGAAATAACCATTGTAAAT
>JAMZAV010014718.1:0-13494 GCA_024449915.1 Sweltsa coloradensis | reverse complement strand
GGAATTAAGTTTTCAGATAAATAAATAGTAAATAATAAATAAAAATGCTGTAAGGGGAGCTTGTATGCGGTACAAATACGCTATGCATGCACCGTAACATACTAATGAAATTGATCTTCGTGAAACAACGCGAAATCAAAATAAATTGTGAAATTAGCATTATTTGCAAAAAGGTAGTTTGCTTTTTCTTTTGAATACATTGTTTATTGAGATAGTGACTAAAACGAGTTGTATCTATCCAAGTATACAAAAAACAGAATTTGAATACCGGTATTAAAACCAAACATGGTTAAGAGAAGTAGTGAAGGTTCAAGCGTGACTCCCGCTGTGAAGACGTATTTGAAGCCGACAAGTTGGCCCAAGTGAAGACAATGCATTGTAATGGAACGTATATTGTATAACTTTTTCACCGAACCTGATGCATCTTATCGACTTAGCACAGAGACACTGTGTCCTTAACCATGTAAACTTGCAATAACCAGTGCTGAGTTATTTTTCGAATATAGTTCAAAGCAAAATTTATGAAATTTCATTGGTTTTTTTTTTCGTTGGGGTTTTTAGTTTTCTGTTCGTCCTCACCAACTTTATTTTCTTAGTGGTTTTATTTATTACCTTGAATTAACGTATCTTTATGAAAAGGGGCTTATTGCTTAGACGCATTAATTATTATTATTATTATTATTATTATTATTATTATTATTATTATTATTATTATTATTATTATTATTATTATATTGCATACGCATTATTATGGCATACGAGGTACAGTTCTAAATTGGTTCCGCAGTTACCTAGAAAATAGAACGTATATGGTAAAAATAGGGAACACTTACAGTAAAACAAAAAATGTACTTACTGGTGTACCGCAAGGATCCATATTAGGACCGCAATTTTATATTATATACGTGAACGTCATTAATAAATATCTAGTTAAGTGTTTACTAATGATGTATGCTGACGACCTTGTACTACTAGCAATACATAGGAACTTGAGCGTCGCAACACAAAATATGAACACTGATTTTAGGAATCTACAGTGCTGGACTCATGATCGGGAACTAGTAATCAACGTTGAAAAAACCAAAATTGTTCACATATGCATGCCTTTAAATTCAAGTAGAAATGATGACGTTCAATTAATATTTCATGAGGCAAAGTGTATACATAATTTGAACTACAGTACCGACACCGCCTGTGAATGCGTACAACAAATTGAATCTGTGGCATACCATATGTATTTGGGTGTATTCATTGATCGTGAGTTTTCGTGGAAGCCACACGTGGACTACATTTGTTCGAAACTCCGCTCGTGTGCATATCAATTGTATAAACTAAAGCCTGTATTGTCTGATGATATGCTAAGATTAGTTTATATTGCATTAGCTGAATCTATTATGTCGTATGCGTTGCTCTCATGGGGAAGCGCGTCTTTTCATATAATAAACACGATGAATCAAATTCAAAATACATTATTAAAAATAGTTTGCCCTAAAAGTATTAGCAATAGCATCAAAGAAAAAGATGACGTTTTTGTGAATTGCTCTATACTGCCGTTAAAAGCCATGTTTAATTATCGGTTGGTTTTAAAGTATTATTTTAATAATGAACATAAAAAAACATATTTACATAATAAGGGAACGAGACTTGTTAGTAAAGGAAAATTTGTTGTTCCAATGCCCGAAAACAAACATGGTGAGCGTTGTTTACATTATCTTATACCTAAAGTTTTTAATTCATTGCCGGCTGAAATATTATCATTGGACAAAATTTCATTAATAAAGAATAGAGTAAAATTGCACTACCTGAACAACCTTCCTTCATGCTCAATTTAAGTCATTTTCAGTCCTATTTTCTAGATATTTATGTTGTTGAAAACGAATCTGTGTGGTAGGTAAAGATATCATTAATTTATAATTAGTAATTCCTGTATAATCTATTGTTGTTTGTTTTTGTAAAGGGTTGTAGTATTTATGTTTTGTAATTGATTACCTATGAAAGCACCATATATTCATTTAATAGCTTGAATGTTTTTGATTTTGATTTTATTGTATTAAGCCTTACGCTACGAATGAGATGTGTTAACATTAATAATTATGTGACCCACTGATGAGCCATTTGGCTTAGTGGGAGGAAATGTATGTGAATATTGTTCCAAATTAGTTTCTTGCTTCAATAAAATAAAAAAAAAAAAAAAAAATTATTATTATTATTATTATTATTATTATTATTATTATTATTATTATTATTATTATTATTATTATTATTAGTAATAGTAGTTATAGGGCTCTTTAACAGCTTTGGCCTAAGGCGCCTCCAAGATAAAACAATTTCTATAAGTTTGAGTTACCACCATGTATACTTCTTTCCAAGGGGAGGGACGTAAGGGGAGACGCGGGGGGACAAGGGGTGGACAGGCCTGTGCTGGTCAGAACCAGCCACAAGCGTATGGGGAGGGCAGGGGTTCCCCCACGTCGTGGTCGTCTTCGTCTGTGTCATCATCCGTCCGTGTTGTCATTGTCGTCGCCGTCGGGAGGTAGTCAAAGGAAAATGGACAGTTCCCCGACGACGACCAAGAGCTCGCCATTAGTTTCAGGGAGTGATTAGACGAATTAAACTTTCTATACACTTTTTATTGTCCATGAAGCTTAAAAGGAGTTGCAATTTACGTAGTTAACTTTACATGGGTCCTAGTTGTACTTAATCTTAAACATAAACAAAAAATAAGGGAAATTTACATTGACAAAATATAATGGATTTATTTTATTTATCTATAAACAACTACCACTGTCGGGAATTCTAATGATGGTCTGTGAATACTCGTTCTACTGCATTCCTCCAAGCAGGTGGTCTACAATCAAAAACCACACAGTATACATAACAGACAATGCTAAACATTGAATTCAATAGAATATTAAATTTTGGCTTCAAAATGGTGAAGCTAGGATGATACATAATATACGGCTTACAAACACGCCATGACTGGATTGTAAGAAATCATTATGCTAGTCTTCGCGAAGCAGCATTGCATGCCAGTCTGCTTGTGCTTTCCGTAGAATACTGAGTGTGTGGAGGACAGTGCCTTAAACCTCTAGTTTTGCTTCAAAAATGTTATAACCAGGTTTATAATGCAGACTGGCCCAATCACGGTTGAGATAAGTGGTGAAGGTTTAAGCGTGCCCTCTACTGAGAAGACGCAACAGAAGCCGAGCGGGTGGCCCAAGCGAAGACGATGCATGGATATAAACGTTAAAATATTGTATTGTTATGGTGAGTATATCTTACTTCTTAAATGCACGGGTATACCTTCAAACATACTCTTGCTTAAATAGAAATCGAAACTGAACACGAAAGAATCCATTAAAAATGTGTATCAACTTATTAATCATTAGTTAATTTGCAATAAAAATAATACCATATTTAAGCAATTTTTCTTAGCTGACAAAGTGATCTTCATTCAGTGGCGATAGTTAATTATTCAAGCACTAAATTAAAATATATATTTATGTTGAAATACAATTTTAGGACCACTCAAGTTCTTTATAAAAAAATAAATTACAGCAGTGATTGTTTTGATTGTCAACCTTGGTTAGAAGACTGAATCTTAGTTTTGTTACCAAGAAAATGAGTAGTCCTAAAATTGTATTGTTCTAATAATCTCAGTATTAATAAATTTACATTATATATAGCAGTAACATATTCTTATAGTTTAAAAAATTCAAATTTGTAATTTGGCGCCTTAGGTGGGGCTAGAGACAAGTAGGCCCTAGCCTAGCCCTATTGTCGTACATTATGCATGCGATGTCTACCATGTTACCAGGTCACTGGCCGGCCGAGGGTCCTGAAAGGCGAGGGAAACTGTTCTACTGGAGATATCTATACCCCCGAGTGCAACTCATTCGGATGATGTACAGCATAATCTTCCAAGCTATAAATATATCTCTAGTGTGGGGGAATGTATCTTCAATGGCTGAATATTTCATTGTGTTGGCAATATACAGTATGGCACTTGTAAAACTCGCCACAGTCTTCTTCTATCGAGACACTCTACGCGAGATGGTCACCACCCTAGAGAAGATGCAGACTTCAAGACATGCTGCAGATAAACCCCTCAAGACATTTATGGCGAAAACAGATCGGTTGGCTCATTATTTGACCAAATACGGTTTTATCTCTGCGACTGGAATCTGTATCTTGATTGGAATTGGCATCTTTATCCAGGGATTGATTACTAGAAAAATACCTTTTAGGTATGTGATGATACATTAATTTTTTGTTCAACGGTCAAAATTTTATATTTTTTTGAACATATCCTCGAAAATTGAGTCGATAGATTTTGTGCAAAATACAAATTTGTCAATAATAATTATATATTTTCGGGAATTTTGCGTGTATTCTATTGGCAATATTTTATGCTGGGAGATTTATATTCATCCTATATCTTATAACCTGTATTTTAATCACGTTACAGACTACATTTTTACGGTATGAACTTTCATATATATATATCAATAACACTTATCTAAATTGTTCAAACTCCATGGCTTAACCGAGGTTTTACAGTAAGCAACTATGACACAAATTTTCAAAGAATAATGAGAGAGAAAAGAAGAAAAAGGCTTTAAGCATAAATCATAGAATCATCCCACCCCACTTAATCAAATCGATTAATCTGAATTAATCCCTTTAATAAACATATAAGAAAAATTATTTTTAGAGGGACACCATTGGAAATCAGTGTTCACATTAAAATACTTGTTTTATTTTTGTAATTCTTATTTTTATTGTATATTTTGATATGAAATACACTATGTCCTACCCAAATGATTGTCAACAGGCGCTGGTTCCCGTACGATGCCTATTCTTCCCCGGCCTTTGAAGTAACGCTTTTCTTCACGGCTATTTGTTTGCCCATTGATTTGCATATGATCCTCGTATGCGACATGATGTTCGTAGCAATGAGCATGCACATCGTAGCTCAGTTCCAGGCGCTAAGACACAGGCTCGCTCATGTGCGCGCTAGTGTGGAGACGGCCGAGAGGAAGAAGGGGGAGGTGGCGTTGTTGTCTGCGTGTCTCGCGCCCTTGGTCGGAGGCAGAACATCGGGGACATGCCCGGACTCTGATGGTGGGAATATACTGGAGATGAGAGGTCAAGGAGCTACGAGTCGGCCTATACCTTCGAGAATGAAAACAGTTGCTGATGTGCTAATAAACAAGGAAATGGAGCGACATCTTAAAGGTTACATCAAGGACCACCAGGCTTTGATCAAGTAAGTTTGGTAGAAGTAGAAGTTTTAGTTCGCTGTAATAGCGCAGATTATTCGCCTCTCAGAGATCTATAAAGTCTGTTTAAAATACGAAAAGTTACATAAACTTGGCTCCATAATACGTTTGATTCAAATGACATATCAGTCCCTGGGTACATCCTGTGGCGGCGTGATCGCATAACGGGGCATGGTGGTGGCGTGTGTGTGTATGTGAGGAACAATATATCATGCACTAGAGTAGACTTCACTAACACAGACCTAGATCTTAACAATAAACTAGAGGATATTTGGCTTAAATTCAAAAGTAGGGGCAAAGTGTATGCTATAGGAACACTCTACAGCCCAACTATGCAAATTATCAAACAAGTATCGATTCATTAGAAAAAACGCTAACAGTCTTATCACCAGAAGTAGATAGAATCATTTGTGTGGGTGATTTAAACATTGATCTTCTCACTCCTAAACTTCCCGGCTCTGTTGCGCTTACTAACCTACTAAAAAGTTATAACCTGAAGCAAATAATAAAAATGCCAACTAGAGTAAGTAGAGACAGTCAAACACTGATAGATGTAATCATAACTAATATAGATGAGATTTTAGAAGTCACGCAATCGATGTAGATGACCTAAGCGATCACCACCTCACTTATTGCGTCATAAAAAATTGTAAACCAAAACCATTCTTAAATATAAAACTTTCAGGATATAAACACACCTAGACCTAGACTCGTTCGATGACGATGCTAAAAACATAAACTGGGAAGAGATTCTTGATATAGTAGATGCCAATGATCAAATAGAAATGTTGAATAAGAAAATTTTGTTTTTAATAAATAAACATATGCCTATGAAAACTATTAGGATAACTAAACCCAAAAGCTCCTTGGTTAACAGACAATATTAAGCTCTTAATGAACCTCAGAGACAAAGCCTACAAAAATTGGGTCTCTAAGCGAACTGATGTTTCAAGAGAGTATTATCGCTCACTAAGAAATTACACCACGAATGCCATCAGGCAAGAAAAAAGGGCATATTTTTTTATATGAGATGAGAAACTCAAGTCAATCAAAGTCAACAGTAGTTTGGAAACTTTGTAGCAAGCTCGATATTCACAATAAATCCGTAGAATCACACATCCCCGACCACTTGAGCGATCCTGACAAAATTAATAATTACTACATACAGTCCGTTAAATAAAATGAAGCAGATGAAGACCTTTTTAAATGGTATACAAATAACACCTGTGGTAAAATCAATGGAAAAATTTGCTTTTAAAAGATTTTAGTATCGGGGCAGTGATGAAAGCGTACCGATCAATTAAATCTAACGCAACGGGTACTGACGGAATATCAGGTAATTCTTTTAAGCTATGCTTACCCTTCTGTTAAGTAAAATTTTACCGAAATAATAAATAACTGTCTTGCACTGGGAGTCTTCCCACAACCATGGAAGGAGTCTCTTATTAACCCAAATTCCAAAAAGTAAGTAGCTGTAATGAACTCACTTGACAAGGTTTAGCTTCTAGTCACCCATTTTTATTCACTACTTCACTTTGGTCAGTCAGTGCTGCCAACTTACACACCCCACATTCAATACACTACATCTTTCCCTTTTTCTCAAAGTGATTTAAAACTACAAACTAGGTACCTCCAATATTATATTGAATGGAAAATGATTTTAATGTCTTTGATTCACTTCTTCTTATGTAATCACTAATTAGGGTTTTTATATTGAATACATACTACGTTTCTTTAAACAAAACATAATTAAACTTCCACGTTGGTAAACTACTGATGTGGACGAACTATTTTGTTTTTAAAACTACTAATAATCGGAATTGTCAATGGAATGAATAAGGACACCTCCATGATCATTATCTTCTACAGTTGATAGTCACTCATCCAAACCCGGGGGGTCTGCGTTGGCGGCTCGGCCTGGCCTCTTCGCTCCCACGGTTCCTGGTCGGAGCGGGTTGATCTGTCTCCTGCTACAGGTTTAGGAGACTGTGGAGACAATGGAACATGTATTTTTGATTAATTGTGGACTATAGGAGGAGGGTGATGATTGTTCTCCCAGTGGGTATTTGCTGGTTGGTCGGGAACATGGTTCTCGGGATTTGTGATATGTGTCGACGGGATTGGATTGAGTGTAGGGCTTGCAGGTTGTGGGGAGTAGTACTTCCGTACTGGCTCACGTTCCACGGTACTGTGCACCGGCTGGCGAACAGATCGTCACGGCGTTGCCATCCCTCTCAGTAACCTCGAACGGTACTGGGGTTATACGGTTGGTAACTTGTTGCGTTTCTCTTGACGCGCCAACACGAAAGTCTCCTACAGATATGTTGCTGCTTACTGCCCCTCGTCTTTGATCGATGTATGTTTTCCCTAACTTCCTTCATTTCCCTGTCCCGATCTCGGAATTCTTCATCTGGATAGGTACATGATTGTATACTTGGAACTTTGTCACGAAGCTCTCGCCCAAAACATCAATGAAGCCGGAGTGCAGCCCGTTGTAGAATGGGTGTTGTTCGATAGAGAAAGAGATATTCTCTCAAGGCAGTCTTGATGTCTTGATCAGCTGCTGCTCCCTATGCCGAAGTCTCTTCATTATGGCCCAATCTGTCGCTCCACTTCGCCATTCCCCTGCGGCCACTCTGGCGTCGAGTATCTCAACTCGATGTTTGTTGGTGATACAATAATCATAGAAGTCGTTGCTAGTAAAGTATGCCGCATTGTCCAATTTGATCGATTCCGGTAGCCCGAATCGTGCGAAGATTTCTTCTAACAGGTCGATAGTTTTAGGGGTTGTGACGCTAGTGTGATAGCACGGCCTCGTGGAACTTGAATAGTAGTCGATGACAACGAACACGTATTGTCCATTTGGAGCGGTCCCAAGTAGTCTATCGCCAAGTCTTGCCACGGTCTGTCTGGTAATCTGGTTCTAATCACGGGTTCGGGGCGGCTGGGTGAGCTGACCACCTGGCACCCATGGCATGTCTGCAGAACGTTTCCCACTGCCTTATCTAATGCTGGCCACCAGACTTTTGAACGCAATTTCTGTTTCATAAAGACTATGCCAGGATGCCCCTGGTGTGCTAGTTCGAGCACCCTGTCTCTTAGGTTTGTAGGTATGAATTTTCGGGTTCCCCGGATAACCGTGGATTGGTACACGCATGGTTCACTTTTGATGAGTTTGAATTTCTTCAGCTCATCCGGCCAGTGTCGGTTTCGATGCTCCTCCTTAATAGAGATGTTTCCTGGTCTTGTCTGGATTCTTTTTCGATTTCTTCCAGGCTCATGCTTTGGGAACAGCTTGACTTGCTACCCATCGAACATGATGATCTGGATCTTCTGTTGTTTCGGTTTTCCTCGAGTTAACTGATAGTCCGACAGTGGATCAGCAATATTGCTTTCTCCCTGGCTGGTATTCTACCTTGTAGTTATTAGCACTGGAGTCTAAGCACCCATCGCTCTACTCTGCGCATGGCTTGGATTTGGGCCCCGAAAATGAATTGGAGTGGTTTATGGTCGGTAATCAATGTAAACTCGCCCCGTACACGTAGTGGTGGAATCTTTCGCACCCCCATACCAGTCCAAGTGCCTCGCGTTCGACCTGACTGAACTTTTTCTCGGCATCTGTGAGTGACCTGTTTGCGAACTCTATTATCCTTGGCCCGTCTTCCTGTTCTTGAACTAAGACGGCCCCAGCCCATACGGGCTTAGCATCTGCGATGATCGTCGTCGGTGCTCCCGGGTGTATAGAATCCCAAATTTCTCTCTTTCTGATAACATTTCCTTAATATTGTTGAACGCATCCGTCTGCTCCTGCCCCACTTTAAGCAACGTTTGGTCTCAAAGTTCGCTCAGGGCCTGGGAGCCGTAGATAGTTGGGGAACCTGGAGCAGTACCCTGCCATACCAAGGAAACTTTTTCAATTTCCCCTTTAGTTTTGGTTCCCTAAAGTCCCGGACCGCCAGTACTTTGCTATGTAGTGGCTTGATCCCCTGACTGGAAATCAGGTGCCCTATGAAGTCCACTTTTGGTTTGCTGATCTCACACTTGTCTGGATTAAGTGTGAGCCCCTTCTCTGCGAATGTCTGCATCACAATCCGCAGTCTGTGGTCGTGCTGTGCTTGGGTTTTCCCGTGAACGATGAATCATCTTAAAGACGCATACTCCTTCGCACTCGGGTACAACGTCTTCTATTATGCGCTGAAATATTTCGGGCGCGCAGTTGATCCCCAAAAAACAGCCTTTTGTACCTGTACAACCCTGCGCTGGATATAAAGGTTGTTATCCCTCGTGACCCCTCGTCGAGCTCAATCTGGTGGAACGCAGAGCGAAGGCCAACTTACTGAACACAGTGCTTCCTCGTAGTTTCCGGCGTTATCTCTTCAATGGTTGGTATCATGGGGTCGCTCCCGTACAATTGCAGCGTTTGGCAACCTCATGTCGACACATAGTCGCAGCTTACCTGAATTGGTCTGAGTCAACACCACCGGTGAAACCCACTCTTCTGGTTCACGCACCTCCTCTATAAGGTCATTAGCTAGGAGTTCTTCTATTTTCTCACTTACTTTCGTTTTTTAGCTGGTGAGGCGTTTTTCCTGACTGGCAATGCCCCTGGTGTGACATCTGTCTTAATGCAAAGTTTCAACTTAAAATCTTTAAGCTTACCTACGCCGGTGAAGACAGTAGGAATTTTTCCTTAACCTTTTGCAGCGTAGTCTTTTCTTGCAGTGTAGAATTCTCTGCAGTGGGAGAATTCTCTTGCAGTGTAGAATTCTCTTGCAGTGTAGAATTCTCTTCTTGGGTGGGCCTGGAACTTATTGCATTCAAGGAAACCCGGTTTTTAAAAAGCCCAGGTCTCTGGCAGAACTGCTCCCCAAGAGCGGTACTCCGTCACCGTCTACCACGTAAAAAATGTTTTTTTGGCCCTTTTCCCCTCCAATTTTCACTTCTGTGGTGAATTTGCCTAATACTTTAAAAGGGGTTTTGGGTACTCCCATAAGGATAAATGTTTTTTGTAGTAACTGTACATTTTCCCCTTGATTTTATTCTGCTTGCAAGTCTCCCATGTCTTCCTATCTAGGACATTACAGGAAGCCCCCGAATCAATCATCAGCTTAATTGAAACACCTTCCACCTCAGCTTTTATGAAGCAATCTTTATGCCCGATCTCCCCCTAACAGCAAAGTGTAACCTTGGCTTCTTCTTCTTCTTCTCCTTCATTTAAATTATGGGACTTTGGACCCCTTTTCCCGTGAAAAATCATTTTTATCTTGTCTATTTCCATGTTTGTCACCCTTGGTTTTACATGTTTTAGCAAAGTGCCCCTCAATACCGCACTTCATACATTTCCTCCCTCTCGCGGGACATTTCGCGTCGCGCGCGGATGGTGGTATTACCGCATCGATAGCATGCTAGCCTCGAGCCAGGCCGACCGGAACGCCGGTTGCTTGACTGGCCGGGCGAGACGTCACCCGTGCAACGTTCTCAGCCTCGCCGAAACTAGCACGTTGTGTGCAGGCTTCAATTGCTCTTGCGATCTCTTGAGCCCTATCAACAGTTAACCTGTCTCCCTCTTTAATGAAATCTCTACGTACCTCGGGTAATCGGCATTTCTCCCTCAGTTGGTTAGGGTATTATCTTCCTCTTTATCCCCAAAGTCACAGTAACAGCTCTGGCCTCTCAGACGCGTAAAAAAACTGGGCCACCGTTTCTCGCCCCGCGCCATTGCGCGGAACACTTGGCGCTGGTGGGCGAAACAGGGTTTGAGGTTTGAACTGTTCGTCCAACACAGACTTGCATTTAGCATATTCACACTCACCCGTGGCTACTTCTCGGCTCGCCGACGGAATTTCAAACCAGATGTTCTTGTACAGCCGCCCCCGCTACGTGTAGTAGTAGAGCCCTTTGTCTTAGTCCTGAATTATGCCCTTCGACAGACGTACAAGTCAAACGCCCTGAGCCGCGGTCCCATCGCTGTGAGGTGCTGGTGTGATCCACGCCGGGCACGAAAGGTTTGATGCTGGATTTCTTTTGAATCCATTGTAGCTTACGTTTTCACGCTCGCTCGTATTGAAACACTGTTGTACACTACCGAAATTCATCACTGTTTCTTGTATAACATCGAATTGAATCACGCTTTTTTTTCGTCGCCAATGTAATGAACTCACTTGACAAGGTTTAGCTTCTAGCATCCATCTTTATTCACTACTTCACTTTGGGCAGTCAGTGCTGCCAACTTACACACACACATTCAATACACTACAGTAGCCCAGCTGAATTCAAAGACCTACGGCCATAAGTATTTTGCCTTTTTTGTCAAAAAAAATTTGAAAAAATACTGAAACAACAGATCACAGATTACTGCGCTGCAACAGTCTGATTCCCCAAAACCAATCAGGCTTTAGGGCTCACCATAGCACTACCACAGCCTTGGCGACTATAACCGTGATATTCTCAGGGCCAGTGATAAGGATTGGTGACATCGATGATATTATTGGACTATTCAAAAGCCTTTGACACAATTGATCATAACTCTTATTGGCAAAGCTTTCATACTACGGCTTCTCAGAAAATGCATTATTTGCTAATGAAGATTTCCTAAGTAACCGAAAAACAAGTAGTTTCTATGAACTCAAAACTATCAAAACCAGCGACAATAACCCAAAGGGGTGCCACAAGGGTCCATATTTAGCCCTCAGCTATTTACAATCTATACGTCAGAACTCGAAACCTATACAATTTGTAAGGCACATTACGCAGATGACTCTCAACTTACCTAACTATGACCCTCACCACGTTCAGGATGCGAACTGAAAATAAATCTACCTAGCTACATAAACGCTCATCGAAGAATAAACGCCCATCCAATTGAACTCGAGCAAAATTTTTTAAATGCTTTTTGGACGATTTGTGGGCGTGGTGGGTTTTAAAAAAAAATCCCCCAAAATATCAATCAAACAATGATATTCTCCCAACCAGGGAATCGCGAAAAATTGGACTCAATATAGACACAGAACTAAATTTAACCCCAAAATCTACTAAACTTACTCGCATACTTCTAAAGCAAAAAATCTTTACAAATTCTCAAAAATTTTTAAACCCCAAAAGACAAAATTATGTTGGGGCGAAGCACTTTTTTTATCAAAATTCATTACGCGGAGTCATAATGGGCCTTGTTTTGACAGTTCCAAAAATAAACGCATACAGAAGCAAAATGCGCAGCGTTTTGCATACAAAGAAAAGTATGATCATATCCACATAAATACTCGGAAGTCGGTTACTTTAAATGGCAGTCGTAGAGCCCTTCACTTAGCCGGGTTTACACATAAAATTCACACATCAGGTTTCCAAAAAAAAACTAAAAACAAATTCCGATCAGGAAAATGACACACTGCACAGCCCACGAAACATTGGGATTGTCAATTCACACACACCCAAGCACTATTTTTGAAATCGTTCACCCCCAATGCCCTTTATACTTATAACAAAGTAGGTTGACAAATCTCTCAACTACCAAACAGTTCAAAATTAAAATAAAGCAAAAATTTTTGGATAAAAAAAATTAACCATTCAAAATAGAGCCCCCCAAAAAGCTCTTGTTTAGCCGCTGCGATGGTGAGAAAAGGTTAAATATATGTTTTTTATGAGATAAAACCAAGTTCAAAATAGATAATTAAACTACTCTAGCAAAACAACTGAAACTTTTCAGATAAGATCATAAGTAATTAAATCTTAACAATGTACTATTTTAATAACTATGATATATAACTATTAAATAATTATGAAAATTAGGCCTTGAGTTTTGAAATTTCAACATTTTGAATGACTGATAAAAAAAGTACATTTTTAAATTTTTAGATATAAATCTTATACTAATACTAGGAAACCCAAAGTCGTTGTTAAACGAGTGAGTTAGCCAGGTTTTTGACTTCTAAAACCGGGCCGTCTGGTCCCTTACAGGGAACTCACTTGCCTGCCACAATAAAATTTAAATTGAAATCAAAAAGGAAAAGTATTCAAAAAAGAAATTAGCGTGAAACATTAAAAATTTCCAAGATAAACAAAATCACCTAATTTTTTTTTCCCAGTAACCCCCCAAAAAAAAAAAAAGTGGGTGTAAAATATAAAAAAGTTGACCTGACGGGAAAATTTTTCCCGGGGAAAACCCTCCCCCCCAATCTCCCAATCCGTGCGGTAGGCTAAATGGTTACCAAAAAAA
>JAMZAV010014717.1:0-13902 GCA_024449915.1 Sweltsa coloradensis | reverse complement strand
CTTTTTTTGCTTCTCCCTTTTTAGCAATGGTGGTGATAAAATCAGTATATTGTTTTGTGTATGGTTCTATCTATATCAATGAGAGGGCATAGATAACGGACGAACATTTCTCCCGTTTCTTTCAGAACATGGGGTTGGAACATTGACGCTGAAAAGTGTTATTTTCATACAACGGAATGTTATGTATTTGTTCCTACTATGTGCTATAAAACTGTCTGGCTTGAACGGGTTATGATGACGTGGAAAGTAGATATAGGAGAATCAATACATCAAATAGAGTAAGTTAGAAGCAATGTATTTTGAAAACAAGCATGCGAACATAACGTTGTATCTGTTGTAGAGTCAGAACACATGGATAAAGGTAAATGTGAACGAATACGCTCGAAACTATTCTCTTTTTCCCCCGGGCCTTTTGATTTGCACCTATATAACAGCTACTTTCCCCTACAAATTTAACGACGAACTATTAGGGGAGATTGACCAAGGGGAAAGGGGGCTATGTATGAGTACATCTTCCTTGCAGGAGAAGCATTGAACACAATTTTCAGTCAGGATTTCCGGTGGCAGATATCGACGCAAACCTCCCGAAGCTGAGTAGCCCCTTACCCTGTACGAACGAGCAACTCGGTTGTATTTTGTGGAAACGTTTTGTGCAATGGAATCTGGTTCCAGTAATATTGGCATCTACTATTTCAAGGAGAAACTCGCATTATACCTTCTTAACAAGTATGCCAAGAATGTTCGTTTATATAAACCCCCTCTCGTACTTGCCTGACCCACCCGCTACCACATTTACATGCGAAATATATTGATAAATTAGCGTTGCCAAGGCCAGGTAACTGTTTTCGCATTAACAATCTAGAACATATTCTAGTTATACTATAAGTTTTTGTGGAAACTTTTCTATTGTTATTTTTCGTATCCACTGTTACACTAAAACAAAATGTAGGTTTTCTCTACACCAAAAAAAGAATGTGGCATATTCAAAGATACTAGGAAAACGCTTAAAGTCCCGTCGCGTTGTTGAGCGAGCACCGGTTTCGTGCAACACGACCCGAGTACGACATTTCCATAATGTTACAATACCAATAAGTCTTTAAGGTCTTTTACCGATTTTGCTGAAATTTGTAAATAGGAGAGAATGGATAAAATCCACCGCCATCTAAGGGGGACCTTGACATCATTTCTTTAGGAAAAAATATTTTAAAATCTTGATTACTTTAGTGGCAGTGCATATAGTGACCATAATTCTCGTGCGACTTTTCGTTGCCATGGTAACGTTACTTTTGTTAAAAATATTAAAATTTTTATCTACACTACTTATCGGATCAAAATAAAATTAACATATTCATGACGGACGGACATTCTAAATGATTTTGGGTACCTCCCGATTTTGTCACCGTTAAGTTTTTTTAAAAACACTTTCGATTAACTTTAATGTAACTTTATAACTTTTTGATACGATTTTGCCACAACACTCATGGCATTCAATCGGGAACGAAGCTTGCGGATGGTCAAAATTTCAACTCGATCCGAGCCTCCGTTCGACCGCTATCATGAGCCAAAAAAGCTGCGCGACTTTCCGTTGCCATGGTAACGGTACTTTGTTATAATGTAATTTCCATCTACACTACTTATCGGATCAAAAAAAAATTAACATATTCGTGACCGGACGGACTTCTAAATGATTTGGCCACCTCAGATTTTGTCGCCGTTTAGTTTTAAAAAAACTTTCGATTAACTTTAATAACTTTTTAACTTTTTGAACGATTTTGCCACAAACTATACAGCAACCCGCTAGGTGGTATGTAAATGTGTGCAAAATTTCAGGTCAGTCCGAGAAACGGTGCGACCTGTACCGAAGCAGTAACAGAAAAAAAAAAAAAAAACAGACATTCGAGCCATAAGAGTCAAGTGGAGACGCTCGCTACGCTCGCTCAATAAATTTATGAGAATAACGGACAACCGATAGAGGTAGCCTACGAGACTACTTCGGATGTCATCGGTTCGATACCATCCACCGGCAAATGCGTCCCTCAGTAAATGGCGAATTCTGAGAATGACACCAATAAAAAAGCCCTCACACACAGCATTATATATTCACGTTTCATAGCATGTTTTACGGGAAAGTTACACGGTTTAGTTGGACTTTTAAGTCCTGTGTTTTAGCAGCTGTCTATAATAATGATGTGCATACTAGATGTGGATACAAAACAGGTGATGACTGATGACATTATTACAAGTAAGAAATAAAACACTGCTTTCCTTTATGTCATCTAAAGTTGAGTACGTTTTTCTAGGAAGTTAAAAAAAATGTATCTGTGGTGACTGATATTTTACCAAAGTTCTTCGTACGCACGCTCTCTTACACCGTACTGTTTGGGCTTGCACCACAACATCTTGGTCCAACTTCGAGAGCAAATGTATACAATTCGATTCCCAAAGAACAAGGTTAATGTAAGTGTGACACGTGTTTATTATCACACTCGTACAGCTATTGAATGCAGGTAATTCGGAACACAAACTTCACAAGGAAGTGGAGAAAGAAAGAAATACAAATTGAATGTAGTTCATGGGACTTTCACATTGCTGTCGAGAAGTAGGAGTTAAAAGTTATCCCCAAAAGCAGAACTTTGATTACCAAGTGGAAAGCTCAAAATAAAAAGCAATTTTCTGTTTTAATTTAAAAGGAGTACGAGAAAAAGTATAGGATGGGGAGAAATATACCTAATTACTCTTCTACTTTGTGCTTGTTTTTTAGTTAAATAGGGGCGCCATCTTCCGTTCACTTTTCTTCCATGGTGTAACGGCCGCTCTATAACAGACTTTCGGTGCAGTTACAACTAAAACAACCGATTTCTTGCTACAACAGTTTACTACAAGATCATTTTTCTCTTTTAATTAACATCACTTCATTTTTCCTATTACCGAAGAATGAGAAGCGCAACAAATTGAATTAGCAGCTTCTCGTGCACTATATATAAATAATCCTCGGATCCTGTTTAGTGCACTCAACGCGAGGCCAGCACGAAGCAGGACTTGAATATACTCTGTACTAATTCTAAAAGTTATTAGTAAAATATGAAGCCAACGCATGAGTATATAGCTTAAGAAAATAGGTCAAAGGTTTATGAGGACCATTCGTTTATCTTTGTTTTATTGATTGCGTTGAAATTTGCATGACTGCGGGTATTGTTATGAGAGTCATTGCGCAATAAAATTAGATGATTTTAATGATTAATAAGAAATTCTAGCCTAATGGTTTTTCCGAAGCCTTTACGGACAAACCATTCATTACCAGATGTCGTGATGCAATCTACAGCTTATTTCGCAATAACCTCTGTCGCAAAACTATGGGATTGAAAGTAATTTCATTGCTGTTGTGACACATTGTATAATAATGTTACTTTGCTAAATATCCTCCACAAAACAAAGATTTTGGTTCAATATCGAGCAGTTCGAAAATCGTCCTTTACTATCAAGTTTAAATTATAAATACATCAATTTACCTAATTGATTTATACATAATAATAACAACAACAATAATAATAATAATAATAATAATAATAATAATAATAATAATAATAATAATAATAATAATAATAATAATAATAATAATAATAATAATAATAATAATAATAATAATAATAATAATAATAAGGATGGCGACGAGAAATCGGCCACGACCGTACACAGCAGAAAGAAAACATCATCTACAATTTTATAAATGACTTATTTTAGTTAGAGTTAAGACAAAGTAATAATGTAGGTATGTAATATAGATACACATTGAAGTACTTGACGTAAGTCCGTACAACATGTTAGCTCCGGTTTTGACCGAGTTTGTATGAAATACATCCAATAAAATAATAATAATTAGAGAAATCAAATATTTACGAGTCATTTCGCTGTGCTCGTTTTTATTATTAAATTACCTGACGTTTCGATACGACTGTGCGTATCATCATTTGAGGCATGAAGATGATGATACGCACAGTCGTATCGAAACGTCAGGTAATTTATTATAACGAACACAGCGAAATGACTCGTAAAATATTTGATTTCTCTAATATTTCGGGCTGTGAACAGTGAAAGCATCAAGCAAGAAAATAATGATAATAATAATAATAACTAGGAAAACGCTCAGTTGGACGCGTTGTTGAGCGAGCACCGGTACGTGCAACACGACCCGAGTACGACATTCCCATAATACTACATACCAATAAGTCTTTAAGGTCTTGACCGATTTACCTGAAAATTTGTAAAATAGGAGAGAATGGATAAAATCCACCGCCATCTAGAGGACCTTGACATCATTTCTTTGGGAAAACTATTTTAACTCTTGATTACTTCTAGGTGGCAGTACATAGTGACCAGAATTCTTGTGCGACTTTTCGTTGCCATGGTAACGTTACTTTTGTTAAAATGTAATTTCTATCTACACTACTTATCGGATCAAAATAAAATTAACATATTCGTGACCGGACGGACATTCTAAATGATTTGGCTACCTCAGATTTTGTCGCCGTTTATTTAAAAAAAATTTAGATTAACTTTAATGTAACTTTATTACTTTTTGAACGATTTTGCCACAAAACTAATGGCATTCAATCGGGAACGAAACTTGCGGATGGTCAAAATTTCAACTCTATCCGAGCCTCCGTTCGACCGCTATCATGAGCCAAAAAAGCTGAGCGACTTTCCGTTGCCATGGTAACGGGACTTGTTATAATGTAATTTCCGACTACACTACTTATCGGATCAAAATAAAAATAACATATTCGTGATCGGACGGACATTCTAAATGATTTGGCCACCTCAGATTTGTCGCCGTTTAGTTTGAAAAATAACTTTCGATTAACTTTTATGTAACTTTTTAACTTTTTGAACGATTTTGCCACAAAACTATACAGCAACCCGCCTAGGTGGTATGTACATGTGTGCAAAATTTCAGGTCGATCAGAGAAACGGTGCGACCTGTACCGAAGCAGTAACAGAAAAAAAACAAAAAAAAACAGACATTCGAGCCATAAGAGTCAAGTGGAGACGCTCGCTACGCTCGCTCAATAATAATAATAATGATAATAATAATAATAATAATAATAATAATAATAATAATAATAATAATAATAATAATATATAAATAACAATAATAATAATAATAAAAATAATTTATTTATTTATAAAACAGGGTCCAAATACCAAATTCATATACTTGAATTGGGTCCAAGAAATTTAAGAAACAAAATGTGTAGTTTGTAGTTATTTGCATTGATGCAATATATATGGGGAGCCTTTTGTCAAAATTGTAAGATTCAATTCCCATATTATCTGATTATTAAAGTCAGACAAATAAGTGGGCACCAGGTGACAAGACATTAAAACTAATAGCTTATTTTTCGAATAACGAAATTTAAATTTAAAATTTACAATATACTAATGAAAAACCGCACTGCTCCATATAAATTAGCGTCTACATTGTACTGCCTGATAAGACTCGATCGCGTCCAGAAAAAATTCTCGATAATAATATTGTTGCCTTGTCATAAAATAAAGTAAACGCAGTTTAATCAGAACAGTAAAATGATCCCAAAGTACACCCAACGCCTCGCAATGCGTGTTTAGTGCGTCATGCGTGGCTAGAGCGCGAGCTCGCATGCTGATTGGCTAGTAATTACGGTTGATGACGTTATAGCAGGAAATTGCTGTTGGAAACAGGGGGATAGAGGGGGGGGGGATTATTGTTCGCAGTTGCTTGGGGGTGAAATTGTTGCATAACTTCGTTAAAAATTTCATTACGGCGTTATTATATTCGAATAGAAAATCTCGTCCGGATTCTATAAACAAGTAACATGTAACGGATTTAGCAGGGGTTTTTGCAGGGGGACGTGGTTTGAAGGTGACCTTACGACAACTGCCTCAGCAACCACTTTAAATGACGTCATGAATGGATACGACTTTCATTATCGATTGATTGATTGATTGAATATTACTTAACAACGTCTCGTATTAATGCACTTAGACTATTCGAGACGATGAGTGGTGATAGATGAGGATGAAGTATGAACAGAAGGGAGGAGGGGAAACTCGGTACCGGCACGTAGCCTACTCCTTTCGAAAAGTACCAAGGGGACCAACGGCTTATCGTCCCATCCGAAAGGACGGTGTAACTTTGACAGTCATATAGGTTCCTCCACTAACCCGGACTGCCGAGAAGACGTCGAGGAGAACGAAGCCGTTACACTAGCTCTCGAACACTCCATCTGCTCTAACCAGCGGTATACGTGAGTTTCAGGGCAGAGCGGTCACCCACTCTACCCCTGACCACGCCCGATTCTGCTTAACTTTTCTTCATTATCATATTTATAGGTTGTAATTGCACAAGTTGTTTTAATTTTCGAAGTTAGTAGTGGCCTCGGTCATAAGTTTTTAATTTGCGTTTTAAAATGGTTTTAATTAGTTATTAGCCTCTTTCCATCTGCTGCCTGATAACTGTATTTAATTATAACACATGCAAAATGTTTTGTTGGTGAGATATACGTTGTGATTGGGTCAGTTTGCTCTTCAAACCCGTGAGATTAGAAACTTTTCTCTGGCATATCCGACAGGCGGTTTCGAAATTTGGACCCTGCGCATGCGCCTGTAACCAGCTAGGTCAAACCACTGGTTGAGTTCGCGGGTTCAAACTCGGTGTACTATACTGGCTCTATAGCAACTATAGCGGCCGGACCATAGAGTTGGGTGTTGGGTTTTTGTAATTCTCACCGCGCGCCTCGAGATTTGAGAAGTCTCCGTTCCTTTTAATCCTCTGGCTGCGCGAGCGAACATGTTCTTGAGATATAAAGCCCGGAGCACAGTGCGTGACCTGTGATCTCGCTTTGGTGCATGGGATCACGTGATACGGGGCAGAACGGGGTAATCTCCTCCATGTAACTAACTTTCTTATTTTACATATTCCAGTCTAAAAACATATTTTCACCCCCACAGCTCCAGGTCAAATTTGAAATATCTCGTGTTGTGCGTATAAGACAAAGCTTCCCCATAATTGAATAACCCACTAAAAGAGTATTTCTCTTTTACCAAAAGGAGTGTCAAATTTACGTGGATATCCCTAAAGTTCTACGCAAATATTGAATTTCATTATCACATTGCCCATAATCCCCCCCCTCCTCTGCGTTATCGTACCTTTCATTTCCATAAACATTACATCATCACTATCCGCGTCGTCATCTAGATACACTACGCGCAATGAGTCCAGCCAAATTATTGACCGCTAACCAGACACCGACTAAATATTTAAACTGTCGCTTATCTAGTATGCAGTGGCGCCGCCTTGTACAGTTGTTTGTGTGTAGTGATTCTCTTTGGCAGGAGTAGGTTGCGTGCTATAGTACCTCGATGCATGTCCTCCACGGGTTATGGTTATTATAGTAATCATAAGGCGACATCCGTCTTCCTTGTAATCTTACTGAAGGATAATAATCATTTCAAGCAAAGCCAATCATGTGAACACATCACAAAACACATGTATTCCAAGTATGCAATCTAGCCTTGCGAAACTATTATAGCTCCAAATTATATTGATTGAATGTAACACATTGTGATAGTTTTGTCCTCTGCGTCATACTGCTCTGATCTACGTATTTACATGGCTGTCTCCCAAACATGTCGCTTTCATTAAATGTTGTTTGGTTGTGTTTGATTATTAAAAGTTATGCCCCTAGGGCTGAAGAGGGATAAAGACTGCATTGGGGTGGGGCGCGCTGAGCTGGAAGGCACATGCAGGGGGGCTTAGGGGTGCGTGGAACACAGCAAGTGCAGAATAATGTATGAAACCCTTCGCTAGGGTAGGGGCCGATAGTTGCATGGGTTGGTATGAAGAGGGGTTATTATTTGTAATGAGATATAGGCCTAAAGAGAGAGAGATGGGACAAGTGCACACAAGGGGGAAGCTGCATTGACTCAGGATTGGTCCGGAAAGATAGGGAAACACGCACCCTATTTCTAGGTTTCATTAAGATACGAGAATCTAGTTTTAAGGACCACCTTTTCTGAGACGATTGTCACGATGCACAAAATTGGCTTATCCCTGTGCCCCAGGGCCCACGTTCCATCGTGAGGATTGTATAACACGTTCTCAAACAGAACTTACTTGGTATTTATTGTTTAGAATTTAGTCTAGGAAAAATTAGGTATTGTTGTCAGAAGTACTCTCGAAATAGGCATGCATAAAAATATGTTAGAGGGAATAGGACACATTTGGCAGTTGGCATTTGGCAAATAACTATTTATTTATTATTATTTGAACGGCCAGGAAGCATACGACGTGTATGTACTATGGATATTTGCATTATTGTCAGGAAATCATACATGGACAGCCCTACCGCCCTACAGCCCTACAGCCCTACAGCCCTACAGCCGTACAGCCCTACAGCCCTACCGCCCTACAGCCACAGATTATCAATATTTTTTGTTAATCAGGTAGAAACAATTCACAACAGTTTGAAAATAATCTATCTTGGAAAAGTAAATCTATTAATCTATTTTCTATTTCTATTTTAGAAAAATATGTCTGTATAGAGACTTTTTATCTCCGCTTTCCTGACAACTTTGCAGAATTTAAAACAACGGTGGAGTCAGTCAGCCTAGCGAACAGGAATTTGCGTAAAACGCCACGTCCTAGTGTATTGTCTGCTTATTTCGATAGACTTGCTGTAGATATTTGATAATGTTTAAGACTTTACTCAATTCCCACTTAATTTATTTAATAACACAAAGCAGAACAATGGAAAATGAAGACTAAACTCTTCCCGTTAATTAAAAGTTCTGCTCGTAAGCCTATGTGTTATGGATTTGATAAGATTACGTTAATTTAACATGCCATAAAACCATAAACGTAATCGCAGCACTTGACTTTTTATAATGCTTTAGTGCGTACATCCATGTTAATCACTTGTTTGCACAAAAAATGTGTTTGCACTGTAAAACCAAAAAGAAGGCTACAGTGAGCTCGCCACAAAAATAAGCTTGTGGATCAACGCCCAAGACAAAATTATATCTCTTTTGTCGTCCACATTCTTCTTCGTCTTCTTCTTCGTCTTTAGAAGTTTGCCAATTACACCACCAAATATTTTATTCCCAGGTTGTTTTGGCGTAAACACAAACCGACGTCTTAAAGCCGTTTGTAAAAGAAACTAATCTTAAAATTTCGAAGCTACTTTGAAAAGTCGATGATAACAATTTTAATTAGATTAATAATTCAAGGATATTTCTGGTGTAATAACTTGACAAAGTTTTACTGTTTAAAATGTTATCAACATGTCAACATCTACCTTTAAATATTTTTTTAATGATAGTTCTAGATTCACATGATGGCCAATAAAATTAACTTCGTATAAAACAACTCACAATAACCTCAGATAAACTTCACAGGTTTCGAATCATTTGTAAAATCTCTCCTCCTCTAACGAAGTTACAACGATTTAGTACTTATATTATGTCGCTAATTGGTTCACGTGCAAAACGGACAGATAAACCGTTTTACTGATAAATCAGTAGAAGCAACCTGCAACTCTAGCCAACAGCCACGTCGGTACGATTGCAAGTTAATTAATTAGCTTGAAATACAACTCAACGTTACCTTGTTACTTATTATCTGATGTGAAATCTGTGAGACGAAATGATCATCCATTGGAAATAATTCGACTCGCAAACATAGCCTCTGAACTAGACGTAACGCTAGAAGGTATAATGCAGATCGTAATGGCGACAAAGGATCTGTCGTCGACGGATACATTATACGTTTATCTAATTTGACAGTACATATTTACTTACCTTGCACTAGAACTGTAGGGTGTGTTTGCCCAACTAAACCATAGCATGCATGAAAGCATACGTAACGTAGCTTAAATTTACGCTCAAATTCATTTGATTATTACTCGAATTATCGTTCCGTGTCTAGGCTAGAAACGCCTAGACATACTCATCTCTTGATCCAAATGTAGCAAACATTGTGTGAGTGTTTCTACAAACGTAGTATAAGAAGTATATATTATTGATAAACATACGTTATCAACAAAAATTCGAGGTATTACTGGCATAACCAACTATGCATGATGTGTATTTTATTTAGATGCGAATCCCTATAAATACTTCAACAGATCTATTGGATTCAGCTAATCAAAAGTGATTCTTAATAAAAATATATAATATAACAAATATAATTTTTATAAAGAATATAATATATACATAGTAAAATGTATTGCTATTGATAAAACAAAAACATAAATTCAATATTGAAATTCAATAACATCTAGTACCCAAATCTTGAGTCCATTAATACCATCGTTTGTTATTCTAAAAATAATAAAATAATAACAAGTTACGGTGTATACGTATACAACGTCAGAATTAGCACTGTTTTGGCCTTGGCAGAGAATAATAATTACAATAGTTCCCTCCTTGGTGGGTATTAGGCAATTATTTTAAAACCAAATCAAATTATAGCAATACACTCACCTTCTATAGCATATTTTCAACATCATGTCAGAACGAAAATGCCAGTCGTTTTTTTTTCACGTACGAAACAGCATGGTTAATTCGTCAAATTGTAAACGTTATCGCAGCACTTGACTTTTTATGATGCACTACTTTAGGTTGCTTCAAAAATGTGTTAACGCTGTAAAATCGATGCGAGGTGTGTGAGTGTAATTTACACAAAAATTAATCTACATTAATTTATCTCTTTTGTCGGCAGCTTTTTCACTATCTTATTCGTCTTTCTCATATTTTGACAATTACACCGCCAATGTCCTGGTTCTTTTGACGAATCGCAAACCGGCGTCTTTTCTTAAATTGCGTTCTATCTTCGACCTATGTATCGGCTATACTTTAATTTGTGATGCGTGAATTAAAATTCGTAATTATCGAATTCTCTTGCGTTCTGTCAAGTTTCACGAAATCATGCTAACGAGATTTGATTACTCCCGATAATTAAGTAATTACGATCACCGAATGCTGTTTACGCCTCATTAAAATGTTTACCCTAGTCGTAAATTCAGTAACACGATTTAATGTTATTAGTCAATTTATGGCCGGAAGCCAGCGCAGGGAAAAGACGAAGCTTCCGGTGTTTTTTCCTAATTAAATGTTTTTACTCCAATCAGTGTGGAGCCGAATCAAGCGCACATTCACGGTGTATCAGAAGCAGCCTTCACTGAGTGGTTCTAAAAAGCGTACACAGATTCTAAACAGGCCTTTTAAATGTCACAAGCAAATGCCTAGTTTAATTTACGGTAATTTGGTCACATAACATGTAATATAAGAACTTAAGAGATTTAAAAAATCTTCAGCAAAACGAGAAACCGTCAAGTTTTTGAACTTGGTCTATTAGTTTGTTTTGAATGGGTATAGAAAATAACACAACCAATTTGGAATCGATAAAGAAGATGAAATGTGGAACAGCGACTCACTCTCCCACTCTGAACACCTAACTAAAGGCACGCAGTAACGTTTTAGCTGCTGAGCGTAGGTTATCACTTTATGTACGCATTGGTGGAGGTGCCGGGTCTCTCGTGTTGCATATTTGGATCACTTTGTTTTGAAGGGAGATAGAATACTACATACACAACCAGTTAAGAATTTCGTTAATGGCGAAAAATGGGAAACAGTGACTCACCCCCCCCCCCCCCGCGCGTTTTTGCCGCTGAGCGTAGGTTATCATGACAACAATCAACAACAATGCGTTCAAAAGGCACTTGATAAGTAAACAGATCCCACGCAAACTAAAAACTTACAAAAAAGCTCATTCATCAACGCGATGGGACTTCCTTTCCTACCTAGTGCGTTTTCCTAGTGTATGTAGTATTCCATCTCCATTCAAAACAAAGTGATCCAATTGACGACTGGTGATGGGCGGAGCGCTAAGTCACGTGACGAGAAGGTGGGATAAATAGTCATTTCGCAAGTTTGACGCCTGCTGAACGGCGCAACACTTATCACGCTCTAACTTTGTTTCCGTTCGACATTCTGACAAAACCTTTAGAATAGTATGTGGCAAAGATATCATTTCTTCTCATAGTGATTATCTCGATTTTTTAGACAAAACCGTAAATTTGGTATATCGATGTACGTATTATACATGAAAAAAAATATCAAAGATTATAACTTTTCTCATCTTCAATTGACAAAAAAACTACTGTTTGGATTTCGACATGATATCTTTTTAAATATGCATCAGACTATTTAACAAATAAATAAATCAACTTTCTAGATAGAAAGTGCACTGAACGAAAATTTACAGCATAGAGTAATATGCAGAGTGTAGTTTTTCACGGCTCACCCGCACGTCAAAAGTGCGTATTTGTTATGAAAACACACACCTTGCATATAAGTCTATGCTGTGAATTTTCGTTCAGTGCACTTTCTATCTAGAAAGTTAATTTATTTCTTGTCTTAAGAGTCAGATGCATACTTTGAATGAGGTCTTGTTGAAATCCGATTGAAAGTTATTTGTCAAATGAAGTTGACAAAACTTATAATTTTTAATATTTTTTCCATGTTTAATACGTACATCGATATAACAAGTTTACAGCTGTGTCTAAAAATTCGAGATCATCACTTTTAGAAGGAATTGTATGTTTACTACGTATTATTCCAAAGGTTTTTTCCAAATTATGAATAGAATAAAAGTTAGAACGTGATAAGTGTTGCGCCGTTCAGCAGGCGTCATCTTGCTGAATGAGGATCTATCCCACATCATTCCGCCACGTTGCTTCGTGACGTCAGGGGGCGGGTAAATCACTAGTCGTCAATTATGCAACACTGGAGACCCAGCACCTCCACCAATTCGAGCATAAAGTGATAACCTACGCACAGCGGCACCTCCACCAATGCGTACATAAAGTGATAACTTACGCACAGCGGTTATACACGGGGGGGGGGGGGGGGGGGGGGAGTGAGTCGCTTTTACTCATTTTTCGCCCTTATCACCAAATTTTTATTTGGTGTTGTGTATGTAGTATTCTATCTCCATTCAAAACAAAGTGATCCAAAGAAATATGCAACACGGGAGACCCGGCACCTCCACCAATGCGTACATAAAGTGATAACCTACACACAGCGGCAAAACGCGGGGGGGGGGGGGGTGGGTGAGTCACTGTTTCTCATTTTTTCGCAATTATAACCAAATTCTTAATTGGTTGTGTATGTAGTATTCTATCTCCATTCAAAACGAAGTGATCCAAAGAAATATGCAACACGAGAGATCCGGCTCCTCCACCAATGCGTTCATAAAGTGATAACCTACGCTCAGCGGCAAAACGCGCGGGGGGGGGGGGGGGGGGGGTGAGTCACTGTTTCTCATTTTTTCGCAATTATAACCAAATTCTTAATTGGTTGTGTATGTAGTATTCTATCTCCATTCAAAACAAAGTGATCCAAAGAAATATGCAACACGGGAGACCCGGCACCTCCACCAATGCGTACATAAAGTGTTTCTATTGTTACTTGTAAATTATCATTATAAACCTAAAAAAACTTATTGGATTAGCATAGCGAGCGTAGCGAGCGAAGCGAAAACTTCAATTTCACTGACCCCTCAAAAAATTTAGCTCCAAGTTTTTTTTGTGTTTGTTTTTTTGTCTGTTTGTTCGCACGATAGCGCACGATAGTGGAGGTGCCCGGTCTCCCGTGGTGCATATTTCTTTGGATCAGTTCGTTTTCAATGGAAATAGAATACTACATACACAATTAATTAAGAATTTGATCATAACGACAAAAAACTGGGAAACAGCGACTCACATCCCCTCCCCCCCCCCGTGTATAGCCGCTGTATGTAGGTTGTCATTTTCCATGTGGAGTTGCGGTCTCTCGTGTTGCTATTCTTCATCGCATGCTATTACT
>JAMZAV010014716.1:0-14703 GCA_024449915.1 Sweltsa coloradensis | reverse complement strand
AGAACAAAAAAAACGATCTCCGATTGACATGCGTTTTTGGATGAGCGTAGCGAGCGAAGCGAAGATTCCATTCTACTACACTGGAGAAAAAAATCCTGAATGTTTTTTTTCATTTTTTTCTCTTTTTTTTGTTCTGTTTGTATTTTTGTGTGTTTGTTAACACGATTCCGGGTAAACCGATACTCCAATTGCGATGAAATTTTCTGGAGGCCTTCCAAATCTCTAAACTTAGAACTGCCACGTAACCGAAAAATTATTTCCCATGAAAATCGCATTTTACGCTTCTTTCGTTTAAAAAAAAATCTTCGACTTATAACACCTACATGCTGAATCCGATTATAATGATTTTTTCACAGAACCTTAATTTTATGAAGTAATATATTCGTGTGAAATTTGAGCGCAATCGAAAAATTATTTCTCAAGAAAATCGCAATTTTCCAATTACGCTCATCCAACAACGCGCCTGAAAAAGCGTTTGCGAAGCTTCCTAGTTTTGTTGACATTGCCTTTCAAAACGAATGATACATAATGTCTTTGGAGACCCTGGTAATCAGGCGGAGGGGTTAGATTTACCCAAAAGGGATCTCTCTGAACCCGGCACCTCCACCAAAGGTATTCAAATGTGGAACAATACTTACGCTTCGCTCCCTATTCTGGGTACTCTCTTACCCGTGTTTGGTTACAATATACATGTTAGCAAACATGTTTCTGACATTTAACCCTCGGTTGAGTACCGGGTATGTCTGAACTGTCGAGTTTCCCACGTCATTGTCATTGTCACACTGTCATTGTGTTGACTCGTGAGTATAGCCAAGCAATAATAGCCATCAAGTACACTGGCTGAGTGTGTTCCTAACTCTCTAGAGATATACGACTGCGAAAATTTCTAATTTCAACACTTTAGTCTAGATGCACATGCTAAACCCTATAGATTCTAGGGGTTAGATACCCTACTATAGATGCTAAAAATTGTGGGGTAAAACTTCAAAAACTTATTTGTCGTATCATTGCGTCTGGGTTGAGGAAGTGCGTGCCACGCACCAGAACGGCATTGAACACAAGGTTGGACATGATGCGTGTTGTCGTTAGTGTGACCAATAACATTTGAAATATGTCGGAAACACCTTCCTAGCTAATTAAGATGGTGCAACGCAGCAACGATTACCTCCAAATCAACTGACAACCTTGAATCTTTTGCGATTTTAATAGGGAACTGTCCTTCATTACCAAATTTGAATATGTCCCTACTAATAACCTCAAATACCGACAAGTAAAGTTTTTTATGCGTCCGGCTTTTATTAGCGCTAACTGTGAGCGAGGAAAAATTTGAACCGGGCTTCGCGCCGAAAAACGGCCATGCGCCATTGCAGGTGGGCATGACGTGATCGTGAGGTTCGCCGAGGCGGCGAGCTAGCAGTTCTGCCAATCAGCTTCCCCTCCTCACCTCACGATAACGTCACAACCAAAAGAGCGCGGATTTAAGTCTTTGTGGGGAAAGTCAAACCCCAGGGAACTTTGAACATGCATAGATCTACAGATTTTATTTTTTATAGTTTTTTTTAATTGCGATTTTTATTAAATTGAATTTTACAATTACTAAATACGTGTTAGATATATTGAAACCAAGGCCAGTTCCTATGTGGGGGTCACGATCAAATATGTTCTGATATCTACACTGAACACACGTCTAATAAATTTACTTTCGCCAAGAGCTCTTTTGATTTTATTCACCATCATTAGATACTGGAGTGGCGGTATGTATAATATTTCCCAATTTTTATTTGATATAGGCCACTTTCATTTTCACTCAATCAATATCTTATTATTTAACGAACTCCAAAAACATTTTGTAGCCTACGAGGTTTTCCACACTTTATTTTAAAATTATTTCGCACGTTAAGCATACATAATTAACTGAATTTAAATTTTTGATGAACGAAGCGAAGATTCCATTCCACTACACTGGAGAAAACAATTCGGAATGTTTTTCTTTTTTCTTTTTGTATATTTGTGTGTTTGTTAACACGATTCCGGCTAAACCGATACTCCAAAAATTGCGATGAAATTTTCTGGAGGCCTTCGAAATCTCTGAACTTAGAACTGCCACGTTTTTGAGCGCAATTGAAAAATTATTTCTCATGAAAATCGCAATTTTACGATTTCTTACGTTTAAAAAAAAAAATCGACTTATAACTCTTACATGCTTTATCCGATTGTAATGATACTTTCACAGAACAACAGAAAATCTACATAACACATGGCAGCTCAATGCACCAATTATACGCCCATCCATCAACGCGCCTGAAAAAGCGTTTGCGAAGCTTCCTAGTAAACAAAAAATGAGATTGAGGTGAGGGGGTTTCTCATGCCGTTGTCGTCTGTCATCGTTCCAGTGGCGGATGCAGGGGAGGGCGGTAGGGGCTATCGAGCCCCCTTGATTCTTAAAATATTATCTAGGTACCCGTTAGGGCGCCGCAGCCAAGCCGCGGTGCGCTACACACTCAGGCACCTTATACAGCAAGCAGAGTTGGGGTGATTTCGAGGTGTCATTCAGCCATCATGAAACGTGATGTGAACTTGAAAACTATCAAAATCGAGGGGATTTAAATTTAAGTACCCGACAACACATGCCAAATTTGGTTGGGGTATGAGCATTCCTTCTTGGTGAAAATATGACTTGAAACATGCTCAAACTTTAAGGACGTTAGTTATTGCTGGCTACTACTATCTAATTCGTCAGTTTCAATTGCCCCAACAATTCGGGACCAAACCGGGTGGGGCTACAACGTTCAATTTTACATGAACATTAGGTAATAGTGATGTAATCCCTTGAAAGAAAAAGTTTTAAAAAATTGCGGGAAGGCTTCCAAATAAGGTTTTTTTAAAAATAAGCCTTATACAGGCATACAATCAACAAGAAAACTATAGTTACGTGACAATAATCGCCTACATTGTTTACAAAAAGCAAGTCTTTGGACTACTATATTTTTTTCATTCTTTTGTTAATTGGTAATACTATAGAAATTTAAATCGACTTTGATAAAATTATTATATTTTAACAAATAATTTGCAAGGGAACTTAAAAGTAATGAGATCCCACACATAACAAAAACTTGTAAAAATACAGCCAATAAACCTTTCACACTCAAAAGAAATGAGATCTAAAAAAAGGGCCAAGCTCATCTACCCTTCAACATTTGCGCATTCTTAATTCATAACGTACAGTGTCCGTAAACAACACCCTTGAAAAGCTTGGCAAAATAGAATTTGCAACTATTAATTTAAACGTAATAGTTCATCCAAATTCTTTTTTCTAATTAATTTTAACGTAATGGTCATGCAAATTCTATTTGGCCAAGCTTTTCAAGGGTGTTGTTACGGGACACTGTACGTTTATGAATTAAGAATGCACAAATGTGAAAGGGTAGATGAGCTTGGCCCTTTTTTTTAGATCTAATTTCTTTTGAGTGTGTAAGGTTTGGCTGTATTTTTACAAGTTTTTGTTGTGTATGGGAATATTCTATTCTATGATTGTAACAATCCTGCAAGGTGATATAACATACCAAACTGTATAGTAAATCTAATAAAATATATTGAAATATACCCTTTCTAAAGCCATATAATCATGTTTTTGACATAGCTTCCTTAAAAAAAATCCCTGCGGAGCAGAGCAAGGGACCCCCCGGCGTTGCTATAAGCCAGCTAGATCGCCACCCCGTTACAGAGGTCCTGGATCCGCCTCTGCAGCGTTCGAAAACGTACCTACCATCGTAGTCGGGAAGATCGTCGAGGAGAAGTGAGAGAGCCAGAGCTCGCCTCTAGTTTCGGATTTTGCCTCTTATCGCATTTTACGATCAGCAGAAGAATGCTCTGATCCAGGTTTGGCGACCAGGTGTTATATCACTAATATTAAAACTGTCTATATCTGTTCCAACAACTTGACTGAATGGGATTCAGTCGGTAGCCGCAACAATAAAGTTCAATGTGTGTTAGAAATTAGAATGAATTATGTAAAATAGGTCTCTTTTAATTCATTTAATTCCTGTAAACTAGTGTAAACCCTGTATATATTATATATACCCCGTTACAAAATACTTGTGTCCGCAAGCCTAAGGGGATGGAATAATAGTACATATTAATTAACAGCGGAACGTGTATTTTGTATCAAAAATTAATAAATGCAACCATTTCTACTTGATATAGAATTTGTACATTCAAATTGTAATACTGGATAAGGAGTTAAAGCTTATTTACGAAGGTTTGGTTTATTTGGTTTAAGGACGCGTCAACCGTTAGGTCATAATGCACCACTCTAGCCTAAGGGATATGGGGAGTATGGCCCATGCTGGTCAGAACCAGCCACGGGTAGGGGGAGGAAGGGGGGTTTCTCACGTCGTGGTCATCGTCTTCGTCATCGTTTGTTGTGTCATTGTCATCGTCGTCGGGGAAGTCGTCAAGAGAAGGGGGAGGTGTCCCCGACGACGATTTATTTACGAATGACAACTAAATAAATCTAATAACATAATGCAGACACATCAATGAACTACCATTGTACCAGCTTGAAGCTTCCAACCAGTGCATAGAATTGAAACACAGTGAGAAGGAAGAAATAATGAATAAATTAGGCGGTGCTGTTTACAATAGAAAAATTATTTTGAAAGTATTCTGCCCAAACAAATACTATCTCCAGAAAAGTGAATACAGATGCAGAATCTGATATTGAGACACACTTTAAAATTTGACTTATTATCCCAAAAAGTTGGGAAAGTTGGAAAATATATATATATTTTTGTGTGTGGGGGGGGGGGGGGCACACACACACACCAAAAAGCTTGTTTGGTGTTGTCAGCAACAATGTTTTAAAAACATTATAGAACGAGTCTTTTGGTTATGATTTTTATTGCTTGCTTGCAACGTCTCATAGAAATGCACTAAGGCTATTCGAGACGATAAGTGGCGATAGATGACGATATTACAAAAAAACATGCTTTAGCGAGATTCGAACCCACGTCCTTGCAGAGCTATACCGGTACGCTTGGGACCAACGCCCTAACGTATGTGCCACCGCGGATGGGAGGCAGATTCCCACACTAAGATTTAAGAAACATTAGTAATTTGATTTGTGCAAGTCAAGCCTTGGAGTTAAAACTCGTTCTAATCCTCAACACAATGTGAAGGATGGATTGATAGCATGGTTATTGTGTTTGTTAACAGTATTTGAATGTTAAAAGCTTAAAATGTGTATGGGAAAAGGGATACAGAAATAAAGACAGTATTTCCAGCATTATGATTTAATAAATTAATATTATCAACATAATGTAATTGATTGGACACCTTTAAAGCATCATCATTTAATATCACATGTACCATTACTTTGATGCAAAAGATAAAGAAAAACTCCCCAACAAATCTCCTGCCCAGTTGATTGGTTTAGAGAATCGTTGGATATTTCAATTTCTTTTGCTAATCTCAATACTCAGTTGCTCAACCAAATAAACCACAATTGTTGTATCGCACATTTAAAACAGATAGGCCCTAATTAAATCAAACAAATCAAAGGTAGATGTACTCCTCAACATTATTGAACTGTCAATATTGTTTTTACAAAATGTTTAATACTAATAATATGCCAATTTGCACCTTGAAAACAAAGCAATAACAGATAACTTACATGAAAAATGCTAACGTCATAAAAAATGCATCCCAACGGAATTTTGTAACCTCATCAAATAATCCAATCAATCAAACAAAAAATCTATCATGAGTAATATATCAATATAATAAATTGGCGAGATGTCACGACATTAGCAGCCAGAGATGAAAGCAAGTCTTCAAAATAGTCTCAATAGCTATTCCCTAAAAAAGAGAAAGCAATTAGGCACAGGCGGAGGCCTATAAAAAGGTAAAATTTTACATATTTCAATCAATCATTACCAGTAATTATTATCCCAGTAAACAATTTAAATGCATTGCTGATGCGAGCGGAAATGCAATGTGTGCACCAGTAAGAATATACAGGAAAAATGTTAGCTAAAAAAAATTATATTAAAAAACTATATTTTCGATAATCAAAAATGTGTGCATTCAGAAAAAAGATTCAGATTTTTCCATCATAAATATACCTATAGGGATGAAGACAATAATAATAACTGAGCTTGGCCCAACTCAAATGCGTGCACTCAGGTGTTGACAATTTCTGCTGAACGGTTGGTAATATCATTACCAAATGTTGCATGAATGTTAATAAAGTACTAATATATTGATATCCGTAATTGGTTGCAAAAATTAAGCCTTAAAGATCCATTGCGAGACATAAGTCCAAAACGTGAAAAAATGTGAATCTAAAACATAAGATTCCAATTCTGGAAATTCCCACCAAACCGTTTATCTTACGATAAAACCAAACTAACCTACGCGTTCACATTGATTTAAACGTTGATATCCAGTATGCAAATTTTTGTTAAAAAAATCTGGACACTTCGAATAAATTCCCGAAGTTGACAAAAATGGAGTATTTTTCGGTGATTTCACTATTTTTAATTCAAAATCGATTAATTAATTTAGGAATACGCATACGGGATAGCATAGATTTATTCTTTATTAACGTTAGTGTGAAATTTGATAACGGTGTTAACCGTTTACCCGGAAAAACCAGAAAGCTGAGCGCCTAAACTTGTCTCAGAGCCAGACTCAAAAACTCCTCTTAAACCTATGAAAAGTCAACACCCAAATTTTTGCAGACAGAAATAGTGAGATCTTTGAGCCCGTTTGATCAGAAAATGTCAAAAAAATTATCAATTTAGTATCATTCACATAATTTATAAAACACAAACACAATATTGGTGGCATTGCAGTCTGCGCAAACACTGAAAATTTATTTACAATGTGTTTTAGATATTATTTTCAGAAAAATTAAATTTTATATTTTTAATATTGATAATTGGAATTCTAGTGAATATATCAAACAATAACATCAATATCATGTGCATCCCTAGTAATGTCAATAATGTAAGTTTAGTAATTAATCATATCAAATTTAACTAGTACATGGTAAAAAAGGGAAATGGTAATTTTGGATTATTGGATAGCTAAGACTGTAATTTTGCAACCGTGTGAAAAATAGCCCAGGAGTTTTTTACTGGTTTGATTTTAAATAATTTAAAAAAACGTATTTAGAGTCGACCCACTCATATAACTGATATCCAGTGGGGGACAGCAAACCAAAGCAACCAAGCCAACCCTGTAGGCCCCGACGCAATCGATGAGTGAGCGATAACCAACCAAACATCGATATTTTTTAATGGGAAATAATAGCAATCAGTGGTAAAGACAGTGTGAACACCCGCAGATAAACGCCAGAATCAATAAGGCCGATTCTTTCTTGTTAGTACGTTAGTATGCGTTCTACCGGACAAACGGCTATTCTGATCTTGATTAAATTTCAAGGGGACTTTAGTAATATCTAATCTTGGACATGCCACATTTTTTGGTAAAATTATTGAAGAAAAATGTCTCATTAGTCATTACCATTGAACTTTCAAGACTTTTTTCTATTCACAATACAATTTCCTTGATTTTGAATTCACCACCAGGGCAAACGGTTTCTCTGATCTTGATGCAACCTTAGGGGAACGTTCAAAATCACTTAACTTGAGATATGAACACTTTTGGGTACAATTAAAGAAATATTTCCCATAAAAATCATACTTTTAGGGCAACAAGAGATCGATATAACCTCGCCACCCCGCGGCTGGCAAAACGATGTGCATGTCGGTTCTCGGTCTTCTCTCTCTGATTCGCAGTCGGTTGCCTCGAATTATTAAAGGCAGACATGGTTCACATACACAAACTAAACGTAATAAAAGGATAGAAATAGTGAACCAAAAACGTTCATTCATCAACAAGACTGGAAAAACGTTCGTGAAGTGCCCTAGTTTAATCTCCAATAAAAAAATAAAAAATATGCAATTTTGTAAACTGTACGTCTTTCATCAAGCACATTACACCATCACCACGTTTATCACTTGAGCCGAGTACGGACTGAAACATACGAACCGACCTGAGTACGAACTGAAATCGCCTGCTAAACACCTCGGTACGGACTGAGTCCAGCTCGGTTGTGCGGGCTGAGATATGCGTGATAAACGCAAGCGAACTCAAATGACAGCTCACGGCCATCTTTATTATTAAACAACCTCGAAGAAATCTACGAGACAGTGCGCTAGCCGGGTTCGACTAATCGATTAGTCGTGAAGCAGCAGCTCGACATAAGTATCTAGTGGACCCTGAGCTGATGTCAGCAAAGTTTAACAATCGGTGATATTTTGTAAAACCACGCCCCCGTTGAGTACGAACATATCTCGTCGTATAATCTATTTCGGACTCGGCCCGTGTGGTAAACGTTAGTGAACTGAACTGAAAATTCAGTTCGCACCCAAGTCAGTCCGGACTCGGCTCGAGTGATAAACGTGGTCAATGTTTCCCCAAAAATCATTTGACCTGACTTTGTTTGCACCTCTCGGCCGCCGCAAATTTCGTAATTGGATTACAGAAGAGAGAACAAATGTGTTGACCAAATCATCGAAATCTTGTTCTAGCTGGTTTATTCCCAGTAGTTTGGTGAACAACAACTTACGTCTTTTTATCACTCTTCTTTGATGTTGTTTATTCGATTCATTTATCTCCAATCCGCAGTGAAGAAAAAAAGGTTTAACCTACGCTCATCCGTAACGTTTCAAATTACGAGCCACAGTCACGTCATGTTAGGTTAGGTCATAATGACAGGGTCCACTAGATACCTAACAGTTGCAGCAGCTCGACATACGTATCTAGTGGACCCTGAGCTAATGTCAGTCACGTTTAACAAGCGGTGATATTTTGTAAAACCACGCCCCCGTTGAGTACGAACTGAGTTCGTATAATCTAGTTCGGACTCGGCCCGTGTGGTAAACGTTAGTGAACTGAACTAAAAATTCAGTTCGCACCCAAGTCAGTCCAGACTCGGCTCGAGTGATAAACGTGGTGATTATTCATCACATCATCTAATACAATAGGCCTTTGTTCCTATAATTTTATATTTGGAAGGTTTTTGTAATGGTACAGCTCACACCCTTACCTGCCATTAGTATAATGACCAAAATTACCAGATAATTACAGTTAAAACCAGCTTTCTGTACATATGACATAAGCCTATATTATGTACTTACAAAGAAACATATTTACCCAGATTTCTAAAACTATCCTAATTTAATTTCCAACTTAAGTCGGGTAGGGATGAACTAATTACAATAAAATCATGGCCCATACAAGTCACTCATCAAGCCAACAATGACTGTACTGTATTAAATATACCATCGATTTCAACTACTGAATCAAAGTTATACTGTAGCAATTGAAATTATCAACTTAACTTAAAACTTAAATTGATTGAAAGGGGTTGGTCATGTCAATATAAACAAACCAACCAATACTGTAACAAAATGACTACTACCCTTCCATTGGATAGGCCTAAAGATTAACAGTCATCACTAACTCTGTACATATCACCACTCTTTACAAAAGCACCATGCTGGCTTTAGAACACAAACAAATTTGACATTATAATTTTGCATATTATTGTATACAAATGTGGGTACCAAAGTCTCTACTCAGAAGAGATTCAGTAACAATTCATTGTGGCAATAAAAAGTTATCTAGGTCCAAATTATATAACAATGCTGCAATCAAGCATTATCTGCTAACAGTTCAACCAACATTAGTGCCTTGGTATCAGCACAATAGTTCTAAAGCAAAGATCCAAATGCAAATTAGATGCATTTCCGTTTATTAAATAATTAGCAAGTAAGTAAGCACATACCGTTAGCACTCGCCAAGAATAACTCACCAAGGGTAATCATGTATGTCAACGGTGACAATTTACAGAATTTATTGAATGTACACACACCCGATAGTAACTTTATTAATTTCTGAATTGTAGTAAATAATAACAATTACACCTACGGGAGTGTTTCCCGACAAACCAAATCGAGAAATAGTAACTTATCTGATCAAAGCATAACTATGATTTATGATATTTCATTCTTGTGTAGAGTGAGCGCAGCGACTGAAGTCTACAATTCAAGTCAAACGACACAAGATCCAGAACGGCCGAACGGCTAAATAGATTGCGCTGAAATTTCAAACAGACATCCGGTACAAGTATTTAGCGTGCAGTTAACATTTTGAGCAAAATCCATTACGATTTAACTCAAAACAAATAATAAATTGAAAATAGGCTGAGAATGACATTTTAATTTAACGACAATGTTTTTTGTTTTTGAACAAATCATTGTCATAAAATTATGTTTGCATGCAGTGACCAAGGTGTATCGACTCTTACACACTCAAGGTTACCTAAAAATCCACTTGGAGATTGAGTAAACCTTGCAATCATTACTCGTTATTTTGTATGGAAGTTTTTCCCTATATTGTTTGATTTCCAAACATGGTTTTACCTTTTCCAGAGATGTAAAATAATCCAGAAATAACAAAAACTATCCCAACCATTGTTTGAACTCGGGTCACCAACATTCCGGGTATAAAGGCGCCTTAGCCGATTAGACTAGGAAAACGCCAAAGTCGTTGTTAGACGAGTGAGCGAGTGATGTGTTGAGTACCCGGGGAACATTTGCATTTAAGTTGATTGATATTGTAAGGAATAACACGATCTCCATAGGGTTTTGAGTTTAGTTGGTACAAGGGTGCATCAATTATTAGGCCATAATACGCCACTCTATAGACTATGATAGGCTAGGGAGAATAGACCCATACTGGATCCAGCCTCATGTAGAGGAGGAAATGAAATGTTACCGGGTACTCAACACATGGTTCACTCACTTGTCTAACAACAACTTACGACGACGACGACCTAGTATAACTTACCTATAAGAAATTAAATAAGAATTTAAAGTCTTGGAGTTTGAATTTTAACCTAACAGTGATTTTAAGTCAATGCAAGTATAGAAGTTTGTTTTGACTTTTGGTAATTATTGTTTTAACCCTGCGTCACTCGTGTGGGGTTCTACAAACCCCAGGGTCTACATTCGACTCTGATTCTCTGTATCAGACTGTTTTACCGATTCTAGATTCTCAGTACCTTCAAGTCACTCTATCTGTTAGCGAAATTTGTAACTCTCTAATCATTTGGGCTTTTAGTTTGTTATATTGCCGGTCTGAACTTGGTGGGTTTCTGAAAACCCCACGCGAGTGATCACGTTACAGTAACTGCATAGGGAAAATCAATGCATTTTGGCTTGAAATTTTTAAAATTTAGAATTTAAAAAAATCTTCTTTGCATTTACTAACTGGTTCATCTTTATTAGTAAAAACTAAAAAGTAAACAAAACTTAAAATTGCATTTATTTTGAACCTTTTTTGAATATTTTGAAATGCCATTTTTTAAACTGAAAATTTCAATAAAATAATATTTCATACAAAAAGGTTCATTAGCATTTCATTTCACTGTCCTCCCAGTAACAACCACCTACATAGTAGTTCCACAAATCATATGAGCACAGACAGAAATATCCTAAACATACTTCTGCACTAATTACAGCCCAAAATAATTTGGGGTTTGAGAAACCCTGCGCGAGGGATGGTGTTAAGAAATTCCGCGCGAGTGACGGAGGGTTAAAATATGTCTAGTCTAATATATATTGCCCAAGCATCAAATGGCAAAAAAAACTATTTGTAAGCTTCTTAAAAAACACCTGACAAGATTATTACAAAAGTCAAAATTTTAAAATGTGTTTATCTTCAGAAACAAATTTGACCCAATGGTTGATGGGCCCAAAAATAAAAATAAACCATAAAGGTTTTCAAGTGTTAGTTTATTTTAATGTTTATCTCGATTCGGTAATCAAGTGCGAGGGCGATGGTGCTGTCATTCCTCACAATTTTAGCTGGGATTCCGGATTATATAGTCCTAATGTATATATATATATATATATATGTTATGTTACATTTCATATTCTGAATCAGTTGTTTTGTAAACAATTACAGTACCTATCACACATATGGTAGAAGGCATTTTGTCAATAGCCAAGCTTCTACGTAAATTGGATGCATCATATCTACAATACGAAACAATGAGCTCAACGTTACAAAGGCTGCATTAAGCAAAGTAAGTCCTGCAAAGAAAACATTCCATTATTTGATTGGATGATAAATTGTCTCGACTACGAGGCATTAAATTATTGGGTAAACCATACATATCTCGGACGTAAATCTGTCCAAAGCTACATCATATCGTGGAGAAACATCAGCTAACTAAACAGTGCATGTAGGCTAGCTATGTAGTAACAGATCATTACATAGTTAACAAAGATGGCCTTCTCTTTCTTACTTTAGTTTCTTTGTAAGTACAACAGCAGTATAAAAAATATATACTATGTATGTACATTGTATGCATTCAATAACTATGACATTGAATATTTTTTACAATTTAGTTAAAGAACTAGGTAATCAGGTGATATTGGTAAACTAGTACCTTGTTTTATCAATTAAGAGTAGAGGTATTGAACTGGGACAATATACTGTAGGTCCCACTACATAATAAGTTAATAACAAAACAATATGAACAAAATTTACAAACATTAACACAATATTCCATACCTAGAAGTCCATGTGGTATTATTTGGTTAGCAACTACAAAATGAGATTTCCAATCTATAAATCCACACCATTTGTTACTAGTACTATCAATCACATATGCTTGAAGCCTGGAGATGAACTATATGAAAATAGATCTGGGTTCAATGAGCTTGTGCTAGGTGATTGATCTATTAAAAAATCATCTTCTTCCTCTGTACATGGAAACTGTTTTATCGGTGCAGCTTCTTTCATTGTCATTTTCATTGGTTGATACTCACGGTAAATTGGCGCGATGTAACGACCTGACCTTTTGAGCACGAACGGATCAAAGGGGAATAATATTTCTAAACATTCATTGCTCTTTATTATGGATACGCCCGATTCGTCCCTGTAGGATGGGGGTTATATGTTACGAGCATTGGCAAGAGGGTTTGGGAAAGCAATATGCTAGTTGATACGTTCGTGTAACTGCTGCAAAATTCTGCACAACGGGAGGTATGCACACCTTCAGTGGATTTAGCCGGCATGTCACCATCTTTCCCAAGTTAAGACCTTGCAGAAATGTTAAGTCTGAAAAAGAAGATTACAAAAGAGTTAGATAGAAATTTAAAGGGTCTGTATAATATATTGCCCATCACCAGAGGCAGGTATTTACGGTAACAACCGTTTATTATAAATAATTTCAACACCATGTCAAAGCTTTTGGGCAGTAGAAAAACAAAGATGAAAATAAGTTACACCACTAATAGGTGTACCTGTATCTGAATTTCCATCACTAATACGGAATACCTGTATCTGAATTTCCATAACTACATTTTATTGATTATCCACAAGTCCTTTAAAAGATTTCACAACCAATTTTTTTTTAATATCAGGGGGGAGAGAGATATAGAGCTTTCCCCTAAGTGTTAAATTATTTTCAACACCAATTCATTGCTCTTGGGCATAATAAAAAAAAATTGCTTTTATTTTCACCTCAAATACCTGCCTATGCTTATCACCATCAGTTTACGTCCTGTACAAATACAAGTGAAAATTTGTTGAAGGGTAATATACTTAGGGTTGCGTTTGATAATCAATATATCGATTGATACGATTATTTCCCGAAACGATCGATAATCGATTCAATCTTCCCAAAACACCCTTCCGAAATTTTTTTAATTAACCCCGGGTTGCAGAATTAATAAAATATTTCCAGTCAAGACGTTAAATCGCTTTTTTACCGTGAAAAGTGCCACTGGGGCAACACGATAAGGGCCCCAATCCGAAAAAGGGGGCATCACATCCCCCCGTCGCTGCAGTGTAAGCAACTTGCTTTGCGTGCGTGTGTTGCTGGGCAGCTTCACTCGCCTCGTCTGCAGGCGCCGATTGCTCAACCTCGCCGCGTCACACCACAGATGCATTCCTCCCCAACTATCCCATAGTGCTACGATAATATTATTTTGTATTTGTATTTATTTTCGTAAAGCTGACCCCTTGCACAACGTGTTCAGGGTATTTTACATGTCAGCAACTTAAAATTAAATTAAAAATTAACATTTACATTCAATACACCCCAAAAATAATTTATTCGCCACAAATACCACCCATTTTTAATTTACTGTGCCTTAACTTTAAAATATAATCATAGGAAGATAGGTACAAAAAACTTTTTGCAGGGGAAATGCAAATTTCCTACATGGTAAAAACCCGTTGTTGAAAAAATTAATTTTACTATTTTCATTCTCTCAGACCAAAATTTTTCCCGTCGTTTCCAAGAAATGTCGAAATTATTTTATCTCCCATGTAATAAAAAATCGGAGCTTGAATAGTTTCTGATAAATTTAAATGAGGGGAAAAACAACACAACAAAAACTAAAGAAATTACAAACAAAATTTCCCCAAAAAAAACCATTGTGACTTACCCTCCTTCTAGGGCCCCACCACCTTACGCCCCACGGGGTTAAGGCATGAAGTCACGTCGCAAACCTTTTTCCGACACCACCCTTTCCCCAAGGACCCACCAGGGGGCCAGAGTGGATTCACCCTGACTCACCAATTTGGGGCCCCTTTTGGCGGGGGTGGGGTAGGTGA